>APFE031302445.1:23259-67980 GCA_000404065.3 Pinus taeda
TATTATTAATATGAGTTAATCATTAATAATTAATATTAATTAGTTAATTGGATTAATAAAGTTATTATTTATTAGTTGGATTAATGTCATTATTATTGTTTTATAATTATTATTAGTATTATTATTATTATACTGAGGGGTTAATTTTTCTGATTAGGGGAAACCAGCTTCCACTAATCTCCATACCGTTGTCTCTGTTGAGGTTGTGCGGGTGCTTGATAATCTCCAGGGCTTCTCTGATCTTACGCTTATGCTGCTGCTCTTCCTTGGCGATGATGGAGGCGTTTTCTAATAGGACATGGTGCTTAGTTTTTGACGAGTGTTCTGCAAGGGCGGAGGAACGAGACCTTTCATTCTTAATATCGGCCCCATGCTCTTTGAGTCTTGTATGTAGAGAGCGACCAGTTTCCCCAATGTAGCTTTTCCCACATGAGCAATCGATTTTATAGACCCCTTTAAGTTGATGCTTATCAATGTTATCTTTAACTGATCTCATACTTTGCCTGATTGTCCCAGGGGCTGAGAATTGCGTGCTTATGTTTTTTCTTCTTAGGACCTTTGCCATCTTATCTGTAATTCTGTGAATGTAAGGAAGAAAAACCCTACCACCCTCAGGTTGATCTCTGGTTTTAGGTTCATGAGATAACAATCTTTTCTCCGCTTTCTGAATTGCTCTTTTAATCTCATTTTCTTTGTAGCCTAAACCTTTAAATGTTGAGACTAAATGCTTCTTTTCTTCATCCAGATGATCAGCGTCAGAAATTCGAAAAGCCCTGATAGCCAGCGTGTTTAGAACACCAAGCTTCTGGGCTGGATGATGGTGGGAATCAGCATGGAGGTAATTCTCAGTATGTGTAGACTTTCTGAAAACTTTGTGCCCAATGGAGCCATCGTCTCTTCTCATGATGAGGATGTCTAAAAAAGGAATGCTCATGTTTTCTTCAAGCTCCATGGTGAATTTTATATCTGAGGAAATGGAGTTTAGGTGAATAAAGAATTTGTCAAGTTCAGCTTTACCATGGGTCCATTTTATATTAGTATCATCAACAAATCGCTTCCACCATGCTGGTTTCAAGGGGTAAGAGTCTAGGGCCTTTTTTTCAAAATATTCCATGAATAGGTTGGCCACGATTGGGGAAAGGGGGGATCCCATTGCCACTCCAGTTGTCTGTTCATAATATGCTCCTTGGAAGGTGAAAACTGTTGATCGCAGGCAAATTTCGGCCAGTCTTGCAGTCCCTGGATCAGTAACCTCTCTAATCACTTGAATGGCCTCTTCAAGAGGAATCTTGGTGAATAGGGACACAACGTCAAAGCTAACCAGGAGGTCATCACGTTCTAACTTCTCATTCTTAATAAGCTTTACAAAGTCATGGGAGTCCTTGATGAAAGAATCAGTGTTTCCGACCAGGGGCTTGAGGATTCTTGCAACATATTTAGCGAGCTCATATGTTGGAGACCCAATTGTATTGACAATTGGTCTGAGAGGGGCGCCTTCTTTATGGATCTTTGGTAACCCATAAATCCTAGGTATGCATTCACTGGAGGGAATTAATTTCTTCTTTAATTTGTCATCAAGGTTGGATTCCAAGATGGCCTTTTTCACCTCTTTCATAATTTTGGGGATCGGATTCTTGTTTAGCTTCTTATAACTCCCACAATTTAGGTGATCGTTCATCTTGCAAATATAATCTTCTTTATCGAGAATTACTGCTGCTCCTCCTTTATCTGCCTTGAGAACCACAATATTTTCATTGTTGCGCAGGGACTTGAAGGCTCTTTGCTCTGCTTTGCTTAAATTACTCTTGGGAACCCTGGCCTTCCTCATTATAAGGGAGCATTCTTGCCTTAATTCTTCCTTGTCTTCCAGGGTAAGGTTGCTAATCCCATTTTCAATATTACAAATCAATTTCTCAACAGGTAGGTTTTTCGGGGCAATAGCAAAACCAAGGCCTTTTCTGAGAACACTAATGACCTCAAGCTCTAAATTCTGAGAAGATAGATTAACGACTTTCCTTCTTGTTTTAGTTTCTGATACTTGAAAGGGCGCTCCTTCCTCCTTTTGTGAGCCTCTCTGCGAACCTAAAACCATGTTAGTATTTAAATCAATAGCCATATTAGAGTTTACGCCAATAGCCATAGTAAAGTTTTTAAGTGATCTTAGCCATTGATTAAATCATTTTAGATCTAGATCTTCGTCATTGATTTCTCAATGAGATATTATAAAGGAAATTGATGGGGAATCTTGGAGATCAATTCATTGCAATGAAGAGGGCACAGTGATAACATGAGGACTGACACCAATGAGGGTTTTGATAGCAATTGAAGCAATAAATATTTCTAGAGTTTCTTTCATTAGATTTTTCCAACTTCTAAAATCCAAAGGAGGAATTCTCCTAGATTTATTTTGCAGACAAAGAGGCTGAGGTTTCCAAGAGAAGCCATATTAGTCGCCAGTTTAGCAGATCAAGATTTCCAATTGTAGAGTGAATTGCAGGAAATCAATGTGATTGCATGAATTCACTGCAAATTGCAGGAATAACAGTGCAAATTGTAGGAAAGGCCATGTCAAGGTGCAAAGGGAGGCCATGAGCCTTCTAGTGGCCATATCGACCTGTGGAGGTGAAGAAGTATTTTTGTTGGAGCTTTGTCATGGTTTGGAAAAAAGTTGTAATATTTATCAATTGCACAATTTGTTGAAGATCAATAATAAAACCCTCAAATCTGAAGAACTAGTTTTCCTTCCGGGGATTTTCCAGGGACGTTTTGTTGAAAAATATTGTTTCTATTTTATGATTAGCTTTCTTCTCAAAGTTTCCACAATTTGTTTAATCGTTGAAATTTGTTGTGTTTTATTCGTTATTTGCAATAAATAATTTGTTGGGACAAATAATCTATGTAAAGATAGGAGAATAATAATTGGATTAACTTCAAGTAGAATTTTCAAATAAATGTCTTTTTCCTTGGCTAAATTTTGTACTAAAAAAGCCCTAGTTTCCCTAGGCTTCAACTTGAGGCTTAATGAAGGTTTATTGTACCATAAATTGATAGTATACATCTATTATTAGCCTTTTCTTGGCCTTGTGATCCTATATAAGCTTGTTAACCTCGTTTATTCTCAAGCCCTAGTTCACTTTGTGCCCTAACTAGGTCTATTGGAGATTGTGTATTGCGCTAATTGTGTTAGTTGAGCCTTGTACCTAGGAAGAGCATCTCTCCTTGGCCTAATTTTTCAACTTTATCACTTGAAATGGACATATCCTTTAGGTGACCTAATATAGGGAAGCCTCCCTTATGGTGAAAGCCCACTAAAGAGAAGGAGGTAGTGGTTGTGGTGACAGTTGGCAACACCTCATATTGTTGTCCCTTGGTCTAGCTCATCCCTTGTGAGCTCCCCTCACAAGACCTACTAGATTTTCAGGCAACACCTCCCTCTTATTTACTTGATGAGAAACAAGTGGTTGAAAGGAAAAACATGGATGTCAGATGCATTGCCAGAGGATATGAGTTTGGACAACAATGTTCAATTGGCATTAGCCAACTTGAACCAGCGCTAAAGCCAATCACTTTTGATATTGGTAATCCTCCACACCAACAAATGCAAATCTTAGACTAGATATAGAGTAGTGGGATGGAGGAGAAAATAGTGCTAGTGGTGGTGATCTTAATGATGCTAATACAGAGGAGGAGGACCGATGAACTATGAGATTCTTCCATCTATGGTTCTAGAATCTACCCTGTTTTGTATTTTCTATTGGCATTTCCACCTATGGCATCAACAATTCAATATCCCTGTAATATGTTTGATTTTAATGATATCAAATAACTCCAAGAGAAAGTTCTAGTTTATGGTTATAAACTTGTATTTCATGTGTATTGAAATTTCTAATTTCTTGTGTGTTTGATTATCATTTGACATGGACATTGATATAGTAACTAATATCAATATTTTGTAAATGTTATAATTTCTAAAAATTAAATCTTTAAGTATATTTCATTTTTTTATTCATAATTTGTAATTAAATCTATCTATTTATCTATCTAAACCTAAAATGTCTAATGTGTACAGTTTTAGGAATCAATGTGTCCCATGTCCAATACGTGTCCTGTGTCTCAATGTCATGATTTGTCATTTAATCATTTTGCCCTAAATTGCAAAAGTATCCTCATGATTTGTTAAATGACGCAATTTGTGATCATGTCAAATATCCCTGACTAATAACACTAGCAAAATTTTTTGGCCAAATAAAAGCTTCGTAGAAGACTAACATCAAGAAAAAAACATTTTTGTTCATAGGATGCTTCTGGTGTAACTTTCAACTAGCTTTCAGGTTGACTTTGTGACTCTTTCTCAAGCTCCTTTTGAGACTCCTCTTCTTTAAGCTCCTTTTGAGATTGCTCTTCTTCAAGCTCTAATGTTATATGAAATTTTAATTCCTTTCCTGGTTCGAATGTCGCATCTAATTCTTCAGCAGATTCCTTGGTGCTTAAATCGCTTTTCACTTTCAAATTTTCCTGCTTGTCACACTTGAACATTTGAGAACGTGTACCTAAAAAGCCTTACAATATTGAAAGAAACAGAACATGGAAAGCTTCATAAAAATGGTTTACTTGCCTTCTTAACATAGTCAGCTACAGTTGAACTAATTATTTCTTGAATTACAAATTTCCTGACTCTGGATTTCCCAAGAGTCTTTAATAGAACGAATGGTGGAACCTGTACACATAAATAAATGCTGTATCAGACAAGGTATTAAACTGAGTGCTCGGTATCAAATATCATTAGACAATAGAAAAAAAGTACTTAAAAATGAAATGGCATCTTCAAGTGCTTAGAAGTTGCATAGATAACACTACTAATTTGAGAAGAATGGAACAAACACCTGATTAAATTTGGAAACTAAACCTAATGATAACTGTGCATGGGATCGAATGCAGGAATGTCACTTGAAAGGAAAATTTGTCTGCCGCTTAATTGGCCATCTTTCCCTCAATTAAAATTGGCCATCTTTCCCTCAATTAATTACACAGCGCCCCCCTATGTCAATCTTTCCCTCCATTAATTAATTGCACAGAATCCCTCAATGGAAAGGAACTTTATACTCCAGTAATAGACGAACCTCCCATAAAAAAGTATGGATGGAGTTCATTGTCTGGTCCGGAGACATGTTAGTGGAGCACTGCTGTCATATAGTATCGGCTATCAAATTACTAATACGTGAAATTGAACAAGCTTTAGAATGTTAGTGGTATTTGCCGAAGCAATGTGATTATTTGTAGTCTTTAGATGATCTAGCAGTAAGTTGAAAGGAAGCAAGACTTAAGTTTAGGTTATGGTTCATCCACAGTGTAAAGGATTCACCACAGTCCAACAAAATAATAAGTGAACAATACTTTTGTCTATGAAAGAATCAACAATTCTATCATCGATCCATCTACCTTAGAAGGCTTTAGGACGAAGCTTTGCCAGGGTTAATAGGTTTAACATCGATAGAAAGGGCAAGGTTGGGTATTCAAATTTACAGATTTGATTCCAATCATTAGGCGGTACCATAATCACTTTGGTATTACAAGAGGCAAGCAGTGTATTTCTCATTACTGCTCAAATAGGGTGGTGATTATTAGTCAAATGATCTGTCACAAGGATGCAGACAATGTTTTGCCTCATTGCATGCTGCAACTCGAATTGATGAGGATGGTATCGAAGAAAGCAAGTGGATTCATCCTTTGTGATCTATCAAAGTCTTCTTCCCATCATTCAAATTGATATTAAGCTTTAAAATGAAGTTTCTATGAAACTGCCATTTTAACCTTATCAATCATTTATTTCTTTGAACTCCTTTAGAAATCATGATCCATTCTGTGTTGCATGTGAACTAAAAATCTAGTACTAGCAGGTTGTGGCTAAATGCAACCTGAGCAAAGGATACTTTTCATTTTTATTTGCCACTGCTGCACAAATACAGAGGTTCTCTAGAGGATCTTGGATGTAATGAAGAAAAATAGTTTTCCTCTTTTGCTAAAATGAAAGCTTTACTATCAACTCAACTATATTAGTATCCTGTTTGGACTGGCAATATTCAGGTGCTTTGTATGCAACAAGCTATATAGATTGTTCAACCTTTGCCCTGACAGGGTCTGTATTAGTCAAATTTTCTCAAGACTTTTTAAGCAATATATTTGACCCTCTTAAATGTGTTCTTCATTTGTCACAAGAAGGGGCATAAGTTTCAGGAATGTCCTCTTACAAAGAAACAATTGAGTCACAGCAACAAGATGAAATGACAGATCGGTGTTAAAGTCTAAAATCAATCATGATACAGATAGACCCATGAAACCACGAAGAAAGGTAGCAACTATTACTCAACCCCATAGACAGAAACTCAAAACAGTGGGAATATGGACAATGGTCCATAGCTTAACCACTAAAACAATCCCGTTCAGGGATGGGAGAGGAAGAATTGCCTTGCTTCATATTTTGAAATTGTGACGAAATTTATTTTTATAGTTTAGCTTTAGCTGAAAACAGTAGAACCCAGCAACAATAAAAATCTAGATGCGAACAGTGTTATGCCTTAATTTCACTTCAGTTATACTTCAATTTCTTAATCAGATATGTTCCAAGTTCCAACATATGAGCAGATCCTATCCCTGTTGTTGTCCTTTCAGGGTAATTACCTTCAAAGACACTCAGTTGGGTGTGATGTTGCTGCATTGACGATATTCCTGTTCCATCTTCTCAGATCCAGGTTTGTTTCTCTACCACATTCCATCATACACTGGTGCAACTGAGAATGATCCTACAGTGGTATATCAGCTCTTGTGCCCTATATTTTCATTAGTAGATATTATTCCATAATAAGTTTCTTTAACTGGTATGATTCAATGTGTTATTTCCTAGCTTAGAAGTGGTATCAAAGGTTTCTGAATTGTTGTGTATGTGCTAGACATTAGATACGAACTTTTAAAATTTATAACTATTGATGTTACCTTTTTACCTAGTTTAACCATGAGGGGGCATAATTGTCCTTGGATAAGTGTGTCTTAACCTAGGCCAAGAGGTACCATTAAGAATCAAAGTAGATAGTTGTGATAGCCAAACTTGACTTATAGTTAAATAATCTAAAAAACTTGGAATATAAAGTAAGCCATTGAGGATAAACTATAATATATTGAATAAATGTATGAATGAATTAATATAGTGCTATAAGTGAAGGCCTTGTATAAATACCAGGCGGGATGCCTTTCCATAAATAGTCATGTCCCAACTAACAAACATATCCCTTCATAATAATTAATTACACTTAATTATTATTTTATTATTATTATTATTTATTGATATATTTATGTTTATAACATTGCCTACCACTTTAGAAATATTGTCCTCAAAGCTTATTGATAAAAAGGCTTGATATCTCTTTTGTCATGTAATGTATAGACGTCTTTCACAATCCTTGTAACTATCATCTCTGATGATACAAGACGACATGACTTTTGAGTGTAGTGCAAATTTTTAAATTGGAAAATGATCTAACCATCTCAATTAGATCCTCTGTGGAACCATGCACTTACTCAACATCATAAATGAATTATTGTCATAAAATTTAATTGTGCTAACATCAATATTCTTTGGAAAATAGGTTGGTTGTTTTCGTCCTGAGTGATCTTGATAGGTTGACTGGCTGAGATGTCTACTCTTATGATTTGGGTGTCAATGAGTTTGTGTGACCTAATTTTGTCTTATCATGTTTGTGGTGATTTCTTGATTTTCTTCAAGTATATGATTACCTTCATACACAGATGTTGCTTGGTACATCACAGAATCTTCACTCGACATTTTTGTCATTTATACTGCAACATCCAAGTATGTCTTCATTTTAATTGGATGGAAATCATTCTGAATTATGATATTATCTAGATCGGTATTTCTTCCCTTTTTTTCATTTTGAACTTTTTTACCTGACTTTTGTTTGGATAAGTTGTTTTAGTCTATTTTCTAGTGATTACTTATCAGTGTGAAGCTTTTTAAATTGAGTGAGTAGGTTTTGGTTATGATGTCAGAGTGGAGATCATGAAGAAATGACAGAAGGACCTTGTGAACCATTGGATCCTATGGTTGTTCCAAAACTAGAAAAAGACCAGCTTGGCTTAAATCTACAGTGCAGGATGTAGAAGGACATGTGGCTCCACAGGGCACCTTCAGGGAATCTAAGAGACCTAAGAGGGAACCTAGTTATGCAGCATTAATGACTAAGTTGATTGACTTCAAACCTTCCAACATCGAGGAAGCAACCACCCCGCAAGTTTGAAGTATCCAGCGACTGAAGAATACCAATCTATTATGAAGAACAATGTCTGGGAGATTGTTCCAAGACCTGAAGGAAAGTCTATGGTAACCTCAAAGTGGATATACAAGATCAAGCATGCAACAGATGGGAGCATTGACAAATACAAGGCAAGATTCGTGGCTAGATGGTTCTCCCAGAAAGAGGTAAAAGGTTATGATGAGACCTTTGCATTGGTTGCCAGGTACACCACAATTAGAACTCTTGTTTCTCTTGCATCATTTATGGGATAGAAGTTACATCATATGGATGTAAAGCCCTCTTTTCTCAATGGTGTGATTGAGGAAGAGGTGAACGTAGAGCAACCTCAAGGTTTTGAGGTTCATGGGAGAGAATCTCACATGTGCAGATTGAAGAAGGCCTTGTATGGCCTTAAGCAAGCACTGAGAACTTGTTATTCTAGAATCGACGGAATTCTGACAAGACTTGGTTTCTTTGAGTGTTGTTGATCCAAATGTATATATCAAGGTTGTGAAGGGTGAGCCTATGATACTACTATTATATGTTGATGATTTGTTTCGGACAAGTGTGGAGCATCTTATTATTTAGAGTAAGAGGGAGTTGGCCTCTAAATTTGACATGAAGTATGTTGGCTTGATGCATTATTATTTGGAATTGGAAGCTTGGCAAAAAATTGGTGAAATCATTATCGCGGAAGGAAAATATGCCATCAAGATCCTTTAGAAGTTTGGAATGATGGAATGCCTATGGCAACTCCTATGGTGACGAAAATGAGAAAGTTGAGGGATTCTGAGTCTGATCTAGTAGATCCATCCATGTACAGACAGTTGATTGGATCATTGATGTATTTAGTTAAATACCCAGCCAGAGATTTGCTTTGCAGTGAACACCTTGAACCAGTTCCAGATAGAACCAAGACATGAGCATTAATTTGCAGCAAAGCATATATTGAGATGTTTACATGGCTCTATTGACTATTGTTTGAGATATGCCTCAAATGTTGAGATACAACTGCAGGGATATACAGACACTGATTGAGCAGGGAGTGCAGATGACAAGAAGTGTACATCTGGTGTATGTTTTAGTATGGGATCTGCTATGATATCCTAGATGAGCAGGAAGCAGACATCTATCACACTCAATACTACAGAAGCAGAGTATATTGCAACTTGTTTGGCATGTTGTGAGGGAGTATGGCTTTGTAAGCTACTCTTTGGATTGTTTGATCAAATGTTGGAACCAGCTATGCTATTCTGTTACAATTAAAGTTGTGTCAAGCTGACAGACAATCTGGTGTTTCATCATAAGACGAAGCATGTTGTTATCAAGTACCACTACATTCATGATATGGTACAGAGGGGAGCAGTGGTGCTCCAATATATTCCCATTGATGAGTAGACAGTTGATATTCTTATAAAGCCTCTGTCCGGAGTAAAGTTTGTATACTTCAGGGACAAGCTTGGACTTGTGGCAAACCCCTCAATTAGTGAGGAAGTATTGATGTAACATCAACAAGGGCATAGCTCGGACTGTTCGTGACAACGGGAGCATGGCCCACATTGTTGATGAGTGGACAACAAGAGCATTTTGCCTGGACTATTGGTGAGATAGCATGAGGGATGGACATTCTTGAGGGGAATGGTCCCTAAGGCCCAGACACTCAATGGAGTCGGTGCCTTTTCAGCATCGTGGCCTAGAGTGAGGCCTTTAGAGTTGGGACATGGGTGTCCCTAGGGTTTGACCATGTGTGATGGCAACCTTGGAATGGTAGGAGTACCAAGAGGTGAGGCGCCCATCGAATCATGGTGACTAGTTGAGTGAATGCCATTGGTTAGGAATGTTAACCTGGGTTGTGGTACCTATTGATGATGATGATGCTATTGTAGGTCAAGAGTGTTGACCATGCTATCAATGAGTTGTACCTTTCCTTAAAGAAATCATGTATACAGAGAACATTTGAATAGTCATTATGAATATCTCCCTAGCTAAGAGGTAGTGTTGAATTTTGTAGCTATGGTCGGTCTTCATAATGTTTCATTTGTACTTGTAATGATGAAATGTAAATTATATTTGTAACAGAAAAATTATTTAAAGCATGTTTTTCATCCTTGCAAGGAAAAGAAAATAATTATTGATTTTATATTCAAAAGAAAATTTTATTAAGGCATGTTATTCATGACCTTATTAAACGCTGGAAATTGAAAATTTAAATTCGCATTCTAGACACCACAAGATGCCCAAGTCGGCCTGCCACTGATGAAGTCGCCCTTGCCCCAAGAGGCACCTATTTGACCCCTTCCAGTGTGTATAAATAGAGACCACTTGATCTCCACTCCAAGCAATTTGCATCTCTCATCAATCAAGTGTAATTATGATCTAGCATAGCGAAGGAGGACGAGGAAGAGGAAGGTTGAGTTGAAGAAGAAGAAGTCTCCTCACACGTGTGATTTTCTACTGCCATTGCACGTGTGATTGAAGGTCTGAAATTTCTGTGTAAAATTTTGGTCACAGGGTCGAAATTCGATGATAAAGGAGAGGCCAAAATTTGGCCCTTGTGCAGACCTAGAGTGAGTTTGTGGAGAGCTCCTTGAAGTGATTTGGTGAAGTTTGATTTTGCATCTTGAGGAATCTTGTGGTTGTCATCTTGTTGGTTAGTTTGACTTTGATGTATCTCTTGTTGCATTTATTCTCCAAGGAAAAGGTTGGCTGAGTTTTTCCCCCTAATGGATTTTCCCTGGGTAAAATCTTGTTGTCTCTTTGTGCATTGTAATCTCTATTGCTCTATTGTATCTACAGTTGAATTTCTTAATGTGTAATTGCTTAATTATATATATTGGAAGTGCAAAATAATCATCTACATCATTGGAATTAACTATTAAGTTTCAGAAATAAGTACTTGAATAATTTGGATTAGAAAAATCAACAGCTCCAACCCCCTAGTTTTATCAATTTCAATTGAAAGAATGCTCCAACACCTTGTAAGCTCCAATTTGCCCTAACACCACGCTGCCACCCTGAAGTGTTCTTAGACTCCAACCTAAAGGAGACGCCCATCTATGCCTTGTACCACCTTGCCACCCTTAAGATAGAAGATAAAAGAATAAGATAGATCACACTCAATGCATTGCTCAGCCACTACATTTGATAACCACTGCTTTGATCATTGTCTAGCTACTGCACACATTGTTAGCACTGCCTCTATTTTTGTCCAATAGTCACATACTGATATGTTGTCATAAACCTAACACTCATCAGACAACATTTCTCTACATCCTCTACATCAATGCACTAGCAGTATATCAAGCCAAACCCTAGGAGCAATGTCCTCACAATATTATGCTTCTCAACGATATGACAATCGTACTACAATGGCATATGCTCATTAACATAGTACAAATATATTACAGCCTTTGAAACGCTTATACAAGACACAACTGGAAGCAGCACAAATCTTTGTCCTTTGTCATTATAAAAATCATAGTAATCAGCTATGCCCAATAGCCTCAAACCCTAGCATACATTGTGTCTTAAGTTCTCACACATCATCAAGCAAGATGTGTTCATGTCATACTCAGTCATAACTAGGAAGTTATCAAACTTTGTCCTTCTACTTAACTCACATGTGTCTTGCAACTCATCGTATTGTTATCTTTTCATAGCTCTACTTCTAAACTTGTTGTCATTGCACATCCTAAAGCATTAAGAACACACATTGTAGATATTACAAGCCATTGCACTTGTAACTTCAAATCACCAACACCATAAACATGCAACCAATCAACCTCATGCTATCATCAATCGTACGAGAATGAGGAAGAATAATCAACCAATCAAAACAAATAATAAACACTGCTATAATTAAACAAACCTCGCATCCATACATTACAGGCACTTAAATCTCATACTATCAATCGCACCAGACCATAATTGATTACACTAACACATCAGGTCAAAGATTGTTGACAATATATGATTAATATGAATAGCATATCATTCTAGCTATTATGTGCAGATATCAGCCTCTAAGACGATCTGAGATCCAAACATGAACTACCTCACAATGTGTTCTGTGATGATCTGAGATCGAAACTTGAACACGAAATATCTCTGATCGGCCCATATGCCCATACTCCTTGCAGTGCACTTTAGATGGAACCATCTTCCAAGAAAAATGATGTGAGGGACTCTGATTGATCTCGCTTCTCTTACGGGCGAATGCGCACTAGATTAGACCATGTACTCACACATCCATTGCTCCATTCTATCGCACTTCACATAGCACCTGCAGTATGATCCACAATACGAACATTACACACATACTACGATCATCAGGTTTAACGATGGTAGCCCCTGCACACTTGATACTATGAAAATTCTATCACTGCAGCAACTGATTTACTTTTCCTACTTATTCCACAATAAGTTATTCATTAAATTACTTCAATAAACATTAAAATAAACACTGCTGTAGATATCACACCGTAATACAGAAACAAACATATGCACAAGAATCAACACATTGACACAGTTATTTTGGACATCAGTCCCCGAAAAAACCCAATGTGAGAAAACCGATGTAGCAAGGGAGGTTTTTATTATTCAGCAATTCTTCAGTACAACAGGGTGCCAAACTGGCATACCCACAGAGAGAAATAATTCTCCAACACTTCTCCCAATCCCAGCGTCAGCCCGGCTGACCTCTGCGTGGTTCTCCAACCCTCTACGTCAGCTCTGGGCCTCTCTCCGTCACCCACGCAGGCCCAGCTGGTGACTGCGCAGTCTTTCGCTGCCTCTGCATCAGCCTGAAAAGCCTACGTTTGCCTCTCCTGCCTCAACGCTGATCTTCAGTGGCTAATCCCGCCTATCTGCTCCATACTTGCTACCTCCTGACTGCTCAGCAGACCACTGGTTCAATTTCTCAACTAACCCCGCTCCAGAAATTGAACTGACTGGTCTCCCTCAGTGTGTTCTCCAAGTGACCCTCAAGCCTCCTCTTATACTTTTCTCGTTGACATTTCAATGTTCGAGATTAAGTCCTTAATCAATGGGTAAGATTAGATCTGGCTTGATCCATGACTTTTGGACCATTCTAACACAGTTTTATATTAATTCACATTAATATTTTATTTTCCCTAAGTTTAGACTTAGGGACTCCATTAAAAATATTAATTATTTTAATATCTCCCAAACTGTTTAGAATCTACCCAAACCCTTTCTGGGTATTGGAGATCTCATGTGCCTTAGCCTCTTCACCAATTTTCGTCGCTAAAGCACATTTGATGCTACCCCAAATCAACACTCCCACTTAGCGAGGTTTGTGCTCTAGTAATACTCCTCACTGAGCATCACTTTGATCATCTGGCATCAGTCCCTGTGCTGATGCTAGGCCTGTTGCCCAGCATCCACTGCACTGCTTCACCCTGTACTGCTACCCATGGCCCTGCCGCTGCCACTGTGCATTCATACTACAACTCCCTTTACATCCTTGCTATTATTACTCCCATTTCTGCTACTGAAATGGGTTCTTTACCATCCCCATCTTTGCCCTGAAGTAGTCAAACTTAGTCCTTCCAAGGGCCTTGGTGAGGATGTCCGCCACCTGTTCCCCTGTAGGAGTGTAGCTCAACTGTACAACTCCTCGTTAGACACAGTCCCTGACAAAGTGACACCGGATATCAATATGCTTCGACCTATCATGAAACACTGGATTCTTAGAGAGCTTGATGCAATTATGATTATCGCACATGATCCTGGTCACCTCCATATTCCTTCTGAATAGGTTCACAAGCAATTTTCTAAGCCATATGGCCTCACAAGAAGTTGTGCTTGCCGCCATATATTCTGCCTCAGATGAGCTCAGAGCCACGGACTTCTGTTTCCTACTGCACCAGGAGGTCATTCCCGATCCAATGTTGAAACAATACCCAGAGGTACTTTTCCGATCCACTGAACTTCTTGCCCAATCTACATCAGTAAATCCACTCAATCTGATATCCTTACTCCTGGTGTACAAGAGTCCATAATTGATTGTTCCCTGTAAGTACCTAAGAACATGTTTGGTTGTTGCCCAGTGCGCCCTCTTCGGTTCCACCATGAGCTGACTGAGGGAGTCGACAGCATAGCCAATGTCTGGCCTGGTATTGACCGAATACATCAAGGACCCTATGAGTTGCCTGTATAGGGTGGGATCGACATCCTTATCTTCTGATGCATCAATCTTCTTCCAGTTGGTGATCATTGGCATAGCCATAAGTCTACAGTCCTCCATCCCAAATCTTTTTAGGATTTATGTAGCATACCTCCCTTGCCCAAGGAAGATTTCTCCCTTCTACTGCCAAACTTCCAACCCTAGGAAGTAGTGAATTCGTCCCAAATCCTTCATATCGAATTTTGTGGCTAGATTCTTCTTGCAGTCCCCAATGAGTCTAGATGATCCTATCAGAAAGAGATCATCCACATACAATACTAAAATTAGCGGCTCATTCTCTACAACCATAGAGTAGAGATTCGGATTTGCGTCACTCTTGACAAACCCCATCTTCTGCAAGTAGCCATCTATTCGACCATACCATGCTATCGATGCCTGTTTCAGCCCATACAGGGCTTTCTTCAATCTGCATACATGAGACTTCTTCTCATGAGTTTCAAAGCCCTCTGGTTGTTCAATGTATACCTCCTCTTCTATTACCTCGTTCAGAAATGTTGTTTTGACATCCATCTGATGGATCTCCCATCCCATCTAGGCTGCAAGAGATATCACGGTTCTAATAGATGTATACCAGGCTACCGGGGCGAAGGTCTCCTCATAGTCAATCCCTTCCTTTTGAGCATGCCCCTTAGCCACAAACCTGGCCTTGTATTTCTCAACATTGTCGTCTGCAGCGTATTTGATCTTGTAGATCCATCTTGAACCTACCATTGATCTGTCTCGAGGTCTTGGCACCATCTCCCAGACATCGTTTACCATTATGGAGTTGTATTCCTCCACCATCGCATCAAGCCAAACCTGATGTTGAGCTACCTCCTTGAAACTGGCAGGCTCTCCATCCTGAGCTACTAATGCATGATACCTATCTAGTTGTTTTCACTCCCTCTTATTGTTTTTTGGCGCACCGATGAAGTCCTCTGCATCTCGCAGAATCTGATGAAGTTCCCTGCTAGTTCTTCCTCTACTAGCAGGTGCTTCTATTCTCTCCTCCTCTTTATCCTGAGGAAGAATTCTTTACTTCTGTTGGTTGAAGATGCTTAACCAACGGCTCCTCTTTCGATTGCTCCTCAGAAGGCATCTCGCAGGATCTTCTGAAAGCCTTGTCCTCCATGAACTTTACATCTCTTTGTACTACTACCTTCCTGCTCCCTAGAAGATAGATTATGTATGCCTTAGTGTTCTCGCTATATCCCATCAAATATCCCTTTTCCACAGTCTGATCCAGCTTCTTCCTCTTTTCTTCAGGTATGCGGCAATATGCTAAACTCCCAAATATCTTGAAATGACTGACTTTAGGTGTCTTCCCTGTGAAGACTTTCTCTAGAGTAATCTTGCCCAATGCCCGATGAGGAGTCCTGTTCTGAACATAGACTGTTGTGTTGTATGCTTCCACCCACAAAAATTTTGGCATACCCTGATCATACATCATGGCCCTAGCTGCTTCTACAATAGTCATGTTCTTTCTTTCTACTACCCCATTTTGCTCCGGATTGTAGGGAGTTGTCCATTCTCTTCAAATGCCCTCCTTAGCGCAAAAATCAATGAGTCTTTATCGACATATTCTCCACCATTATTTGAGCGCAAAACTTTTATTTTCTTCCCAGCCAGATTCTCCACCAGAGCCTTGAACTCCTTGAATCGACAGAAAACCTCATCCTTGGTTTTCAGAAAATAAATCCAAGTTTTCCTTGAGTGGTCATCAATGAAGGCAAGGAAATACTCGGCACCATTGAGAACTTTGACGGACATAGTTCCGCAGATATCTGATGGTATCAATCCTAATACACTCTTGGCTCTGTGTTTGCTCCTAGGAAATGTTGCCTTGGCATACTTTCCTAGAGCACATCCCCTGCATACATCATCTTGTTCCGTACTCAAATCCGGAACTCCTGTTACAGTGCTCTTGAGAATTCTCAGAGCTCCATGGTGCAAGTGACCCATTCTTTTGTGCCAAAGTTTGTTCAAGTCCTTGTCCCCATAACTGCATATTAGTGCCATTGGTGATTCTATTTGTAATCTATACAACCGATTACTTTTGATCTCAATCTGCACTTTCTTTTTCCAACTCGGGTGTTTGACGTATACCTTCTCCTTGATGAAGTAGACATCATAGCCCTTGCCTTGTAGTTGCGATATGGAAAGTAAGTTCATCCCAAATCCTGGTACATGTAGCACATTTGTAGCACAGAACCATTCCCCCGATTCTATCTGAAAGACTATGGTACTCTTCCCTACTAGAGTACACTTTACCCTGTTCTCCATGGTGATCTGAAAGTTCATCTTCTCTTCTCGATATTCTGATAAACACTCCCTAATTCCTGTCATATGCCACGAGGCTCCACTATCTATATACCATACTTCTGATGATGCAGCACTAGTCATACACGCCACTTCTTCTTCTAGCCTGGAAGCTAACATAGAGAAATTTGTTGGAAAAGACTAAGAAGGGGGGGGGGGGGGGGGGGGGGGGTGGGGGGATGAATCAGTATTCCTTAACAATTAGCACTTTTAAATCTTTTCAAAGCATTAGTTAATCTTCAATTATCATAAATGCTTATGCAGTAACAACAGTGAATAAAAGAACACAGGAGGCACAAAAAATATAGGTGGAAAACCCCCTCCGGGTCAAAAACCACCGAACGCTTTTCTAATAATTCTTTAATGTTCAACTCCAATTGAAAAGAAAGCTCCAACTTCTTAGAATCTAGAAAAGCATTCTTCTCCAGCTCCCACTCGATGGACGCTCAAACGCCTGATATTCTTCAATAGTCAACTGAACGAATGCCCCAACACCCAATGAGCTACAACTCACCCTAGCACCACCCTACCACCTTGTAGAAGAAGAAAAGAAGAATGGACTCCCGTACCAGGGAAAATGGTCCACTTTACAATGATATAGAATGATGTAGAAGAAGACGACACACTGGACCATAACCCCAACTATGACACAACCAACTAATGATAATCCTAGACCTCCCGACACTGCCTCTTCAACTCTCGGCAGATAGACACTTGTACAACTTTTACAAAGATGCTTTTGCAATGACTGTACAATGATACTTTTACAATGTTTGTAGCAGTGTTGCCCACTTGAAGACTTCATGTGGTGAACTTCTTGCTGTTGTTCTACACCTTGATTGTTGCTCTTGTCATGCTACCCTTTCTCATTCTTCAGAACATTAGATTATGCATTGAGTCTTCTCTTGATAAATATATAATACATGTAAAAAGTCTTCAAGGAAATACCCATGACATGATAATAACAAAACTTACCTCATCCTGCAGAGCATATGTCAGTGCTAAACAAAAACAACAAAGTAGAATACAAAGAACCTAATGCAATTAAGAGATGAACATGCATATATAGAAGATACTTACCTGTAGCTTACCTCTGCTGCATCATTTTGCTGCACCTTGCTCTTTGCTACCCAAGAAAGTCTAGTCCTTTGCACCCTTGACAACACTTGATCTAGTTTTTCTTGCCTTCTAGGAGCACAATATTTAATCTGATGTATCTCTGCAATTTCAGATCCCCAACATGTGATCTTCAGTCCTGTTGAAGCCCTCTAAGTCTTCTTTCCAATGCCACAGGTCTTGCCCAATTTGGACTCTTCAAGGTAAAGTTATGCCCAATCTCTCACAATGACCTAATTATGGACTAGTTCAACAGAGTGAACATGTACGACGTGCCACGTGTCACTGTTTTCTCCTTCGGCTCTGAAATTGATACACAGAAAACTACAGTCCATGCACTATCCGCCACTTTTTACAGAATTCCAATCCTCTTCTCATAGAGAGAGTTATGACGATTTTCCCAAGGTCACTTCTTTGAGATGAAATTCGGCAGCCTGCAAAAACCTAACTTCCACAGATCATATCTCCGAAAATATAGCGAACCAAGATCGGAAATGCAATCACGACGTTCATCAGGATTGTGAATCAAATGGATTTTAATTTCAGAATCTAAGACTTCGCAAAAATGAAGTTATAACGAAAATGCCACGATCACTACATTTGGAGGATATATGAGATTTCTTTTTATAGAGTTGAGAGGGGCTTCTATAGAGAATGTTGGAGGGAATTTAGGAGTTTAAAAAATTATTAATTAATGACTATTCAATGACCAAAACCAATTATGAATGCCGTGCCACAACCCCATAGGGTTTTAGCCCACTAACTGGGGTTACTAACTTCAAACATGAATATCTCTCAAACCGTGAAGAATTACTTGGCGTGCCATATATCAACGAAAACATCTCGACGAGTAGAATCTATCTAGAAGATCCTTGACTCAAAATAGAGTAAGTTGTCAAGTCAAAATTCCCTTGCAAGATCAGGGTAGCCCTTGATGCTGCTTGGATTGACATCAATGACAACCTCAAATCATCTTTAGATCAACAACCTCCCCCTTTTGCATTGATGGCAACATAAGTACTCCCCTTGCGATCAAGGCACCTCTTCTTACTGCGTTCTCTCCCCCTTTGACATCAATGGCAAAGGGTAACTCCCCCTGACACACAACCATCCTGCGGACCTGTACACACTTCCACTCCCCCTTTATTTTCTGAATAAGGAAAATCTAATGAGAACTTGGGAGAATCCCAAGCTTCTGGCGAAGATATTCAAATGCTTCATGAGGTAAAGGTTTAGTGAAAATATCAGCGATTTGTTCTTTTGTACCAACATATTCAAGTTTGATATTCTTTTCAGCGACTTGTTCTCTAACAAAATGATATTTTATCAGAATGTGTTTTGTTTTTGAATGCATGACAGGATTCTTGGAGACGCTGATAGCACTTGTGTTATCACAAAAGATGGAAATAGGCTCACTGAATTGTACTTGAAGATCTTGCAAAGTTTGTTTCATCCAAAGGACTTGAGTACAAGAAGTTGCCACTGTAATGTATTCTGCTTCCGCTGTAGATAACAAGATTGAGGTTTGCTTTTTGCTCAACCATGATACGAGACAACCACCTAGATAGAATGCTGCTCGACTAGTACTCTTACGATCATAAATGCTTCTTGCCCAATCTGCATCTGTAAAGGCTTGAATAATGAGATTGTTGCCCTTGGGATACCACAAGCCATATTCTGTTGTGCCCTTTAAATATCGAAGAATTCTTTTGACGGGAATAATATGTGATTCTTTTGGTGTTGCATGGAATCTTGCTACTATTTGCATAACATCTGGTCGGGTGGTTGTTACATATAGAAGACTATCAATCATAGATCTGTACAATCTTTGATCCACATCCTCAGATGAGTCATCTATGCTCAATTTGCAACATGTTACCATCGGAGTAAGGACGGGTTTGCAATCTTCCACTTTGAATTTCTTGAGCATTTCCTTGATGTACTTGGCTTGACATATAAATATTCCTTTCTCTTGCTGAGATATTTGAGGCCCTAAGAAGTATGTCAACTCACCAAGTAAAGACATCTCGAACTCACTTTGCATCTTTGTAGCAAAATTCTCACTTAGTCGATCATCATTGCTACCAAAGAGTATATCATCCACATATACCTCAACGATTGTTAAATTATCCTTATCTATTTGTACATAAAGATTGCTATCAGCAGTACCTTTCTTGAACCCTTGTTGACGTAGATATTCGTCAAGACGAGCATACCATGCTCTGGGAACCTGCTTGAGACCATACAGAGCCTTCTTTAACCTGCAAGCAGTCTTCTTTTTCTGACAGTAGAAAACCTTCAGGTTGTTCAATGTAAATTTCTTCTTCTAATTCTCAATTCAGAAATGTTGACTTAACATCCATTTGGTAGAATTTTATTTTTCTTGAACATGCATAGGCGAGAAACATCCAGATGGCTTCCACTCTGGCAACTGGTGCAAATGTTTCATCGAAATCAATTCCTTCCACTTGTGCATAGCCTTTGCAAACCAATCTTGCTTTGTTTTTGGTAACCTGTCCATCTTCATTCAATTTGTTCCCGAACACCCATTTAGTCCCAATGACATTTTTATCTTTTGGTCGTGGAACTAATTCCCGGGTGTTATTCTTCTTGATTTGATCCAATTCTTCATTCATAGCTACTACCCAATGTTCATTCTGGTTGGCTTCCTCAAAACTACTAGGCTTAAAGGTTGCTAGAAAAGCAATGTGAGCTTGTTGTGATGAACGAAGGTGTCGACCTTTTCTTGTTCCAATTCCTTCATTTATGTCACCAATGATTTGATTTGATGGATGGTTCTTTTGAATCCATTCTTTTGTTCTCTTTGGAGGAGCTTCTTGTTGTTGTTCCTGTATATCTTGTTGATCATTATTTACTTCTTCCTGGTTGACAGTTGCTTATTGGTCTAGAATTTTCTTTGTACCATTTTCAGCCTCTGTCTCAAGTTTCAAAGATTCTAGATCCTCATCATTATTCGTTAGAACACTATCTTCATCAAATGTAACATTTATGCTCTCCACTATCTGTTTTCGTCTTAGATTATAGCATTTATAGGCCTTTCTTTTGAGTGAGTAACCAACAAAGATACCTTCATCAACACGCGATTAAAACTTACCCAACTTTTGACTTTTGATCTTCTCTTTTGATATAACATTTGCTTCTGAAGATTCTGAAATATTTTACATTAGTTGGTTTTCCTTTCCAGAATTCATATGGGGTCTTATTGCAATTATTTGTGAGAAGACTTCTGTTGATAATGAAGATTGTCGTATCAATTGCTTGAGCCTTGAACCCAAAAATTTTCATCCAATTTTGAGTCCTTCAGCATTGTTCTACCCATTCCCTGTACAGTTCTATTCTTTCTTGCAGCAACTCCATTTTGCTGAGGTGTTTGTGCTGTTGAAAATTGTCTTTTTATTCTGATCTTAGACACTTTATTTTTAAATCAGTGTCATTTCCGACCAACTCCTTGTAGATCTTAAAGCAATCAAATGCTTCAAATTTTTTCTTTAGGAAACTGACGGTTGTCATCCTGGTATAGTCATCTATCATTAACATGAAATATAATTCTCCATTTAAGCCTTTTGTTCCCATAGGACCACATAGATCAGTATGTATCAATTCCAATGGATGTGATGCAAAGTATTCTTTTGTTTTAAATTCGCATTTTGTCTGCTTGCCGTGCCGACATGCCTCACATAGTGTGTTGGAAGGTTTTGAGATTTTCGGCATTTCTCGTACTGCTTCCTTTTTGCTTATCCTGACAAGATTTTCAAAGTTTATGTGACCCATTCGTTTGTGCCATAACCAACTTTCATCTTCTTTAGAAGTAGACATGCTTCAGTTGCTTCATCCAGAACATATATGTCGTTTGGAGCTCGACTTGCTGTAGCCACAATTTTACCATACCTGTCTTTCCTGATTTCACATTTTGTAGAGTTGAATAGCATTGTGTGTCCTTGATCACACATTTGTCCAACACTGAGCAGATTGTGATTCATGTTTTCAACCAATAGAACATTCTTGGCAAGAGCATCTTTGCTTCCGACACTGACGATACCTGATCCTATAACATTTCAAGATCCATCATTTCCAAAGGACATGGTTCCATCCTTCTCTTTCAGAGATACAAATTTCTTTCTATCTCCAGTCATATGCATTGAGCAACCGCTATCAACATACCACACATCTTTGTTGTTTTGAGCCTTGCGAGCGAGAGCACAATTATCAGTGTTCTTCTTCTTCCATGTTTGTTCGTTCTGTGGCTTCGAAGATTCTTCAGGAGGATTTTCAAGTCTGTAGTCTCTGGCTATGTGTCCAAAGTTTCGACATTTGTAACATTCAATATTACTTCTTAAATGTTCAAATCTATTGATGTTTCGTTGAGCCCTGGAAGGTGTTGTATCTCTGAGATGATAATGGTTAGCTATCATGCCAGAACATCTAAGATAATTGTTTTGGGGGTTTTGTTTTAATTTGGAAGACTAATGAATGAAACAGATGTAACACTGATATGCCTACCCTTTTGAATAATATTAATATCAAGGCAGAGGGCTACTATAAAATTTCACACAGTGATATAGCTTATATGGTGGCGAGCAGAAACAAAGAAATAATATGATTATCATAGTTTTCAAATTGAAAATTAAATAATCATAAGTATGAAAACCTTTAAACTACGTTCAGAAGGTTTAAGAGAATATGCTTAAGCTTACAAAAGATGCTAATGATTTATTGATTCAGAGGGAATTAATTAAACAAACAGTCCATTAATTCATTCTCTTTATAGATTATCACTTCAAAAGCTTATAGGAATAGATTGAAACCCAATTATTCCTACCTAGTTATCTCTGTAAGACAAGAATATGAAAAAAAAACATAATGAGTAATACTGGAAAAACTTACAGGAAACACAAACTGTGTAAAATAGAATTCAGAATCCTTTGCTTTGTATTAAGGATCCAGAAAAGTCAAGTACATCAAATGTTAGGAACTGCTTCTCCAAGGGTGCAACCCTTTAATAACTCGTGAAGAGAGTTATTTATACAATAGTAGAACTAAGAAAATATCCTAAACTGTTTTTACAAAAATACATTATTATAAAATCAAAATAAAGACTGCTAGTTGATCTGGCACTATTTTGATGTTGAGCTGTTGGTGACTATTGCTAAAAAAAACTGAAAATTGTTGAAGTTGGCTAACTGTTCCTCCAAAAGCTGAATGTTGTTCAATTTTCACATTGGATGTCATATTTACTTAAGACCTTTCATCTTATACACTTTCAAGTTTGACCTTGTTGACCTATCAATATCCTTTACTGTTCTTTTTACTTTTACTGTACATTTCAAATTTTTACTGTCTATTTCAACAGTAAATCATTTAGTTTTTTCCATGTCTCAACATCTGGTAGTTGGATATTGATCATCTTTTTGTATATTTCATCTGTTTGTCCTTTAACTGTATTTCTTTATCTGCCTCCTCTGTTTTAACATTTACTGTGTAAATTGTTTCTGATTGTACACAAAACTTCTGCTAAATGAAGCGTTTGAATAGATTTCCTGAGAATCTTGGAGTAAACAAGTTTTGTGACTAGTATCAAAACTGTTTATCCAGTCTCCTGGTCTTCTAATCACCTGCGAAATAAAACAATTTGTTAATAAAAACACAAGTTGGCAAGGAGGTGATAAATGGTTTCAGGGAACAGGAAAGTCTGTGGACGGAATCCAGAGCGTGTTCAGGAGGTAATCGAAGGTCAAATTGGGTTCCAGAGCTTCAGGGTGGCGCAAAAAGGGTTAAGCAACCTTTAGTGAAAAAACGAGTGAAAAGAGTGAAAACAAGAGTCTTCGGCGTTTTGACGGGTAAAGTTTAAAATTTGGCGTGGAAATCGATAAATGAACAGTGGACGGTTTCGGCCTAAGCAGGGAGGCGGTATTAAGGTTCATCATACCGCTTTTGGTCGTCGGGTGGTTTTTTCATGGGAGCATGCGAGTTAATGTAAAGTTGCCACATAACCGAAAGGGGCCGAGCAAAACCACGAATCTCGCGTGCTCTCGGGCTTTTAACTGTCGGACATCGAGAGCGCACGATATGGATGTGGGTCGTTGGACTTTGAAGCGAATGATCAGAGAGTTGTCTTTCGGTCGAGATGCACAGAAGGAAATCAGGCAGAGATTAGTGGGGCCCGGGGGATAATTACAAAGAATTGTAATTAATTTATGAATAAATCGGGGATTGAATATAATGTGGGTTTAATAAAATGGGACCAGATTTAAATGCGGCAGGATTTGTTAACCGCACCAAGGGTGGTGGGTTAAAAGGATTTATATTGGGAAAAAGTGAATTTACGGAGTTAATTAAGATAAAACGAGGAGGAGACAAAACTTGGGATAAAGGTCTTTATAGGTTAAAAGGGTTTTGTCGGGAAAAATATGAATAGCAGAGTTAAAGTTAAATAAAACGGAGGGGGGAATAAAAGTTAGGATAAAGAGTATTTATGGGTTTTTTAGGTGAAATAGGGAAATTAATAAGGGGAAAGTGATTGTTTCAAGGGGAAAGGGTTTCACATTAGGGAAAAGGGGTTTTGGGTAGGGGAATGAGTTTGGAGGGTAATTTGCTAAAAGAATGTGTGAAACCAAAAGGCAAGGGTTAAAATGAAGGGAAAATGGTATTTTCATAAGAAATGATGGGATAATGGGAAATTAGTATGTAGTGGGGGATGAAATGAAATGAGAGGAAGTTTAATTAAATCAGCTTGTGAACATCCTTTCACTTTCATAATTGCTCCTGCACACTGAAACATATGATCAAGCATGATAAATGTGCTTATGCTTTGACAACCTTGTACTTCTGCAACCTTTCTTCTACCTACCCTTTACTTATCCTAACATTTTTTCTTCACTTTATTGGGTGCATTTAAGCTAGCAAACCCTTTATTTCTTTTCATGAATAATCTACCTCTATACCTTATTCTCTCCATTGGCTCAGATTAAACTGTTGAGCCAATTTTATTTTCTACCTATGACAATAAATTTAAACAAATCCAATTATGATTAAACTGTATAATTGGATTAAATAAACTAGTGTGGCATCTAAACAAACTACACACAACTATTATTTTCAAAAGTGAATTAGAGTAAAAGTAGTGGCATTTAGATTTGCAACACTTTCAGAGTTTATTGCTTTTTGCTTTTCTCTCTGACTTAACATTTTATTTTTGCCTTCATTTTATAGAGCGTCTACTCTAACATTTTCTTTGATATGGACATATTTATCAAAATATTTCCTAACATTTTTATTTAGTATTTTTCTGTCCATATCCTTGCTTAACATTCTATTTGAAAAAAAAATCATTTTTTGGACTAATTTATTTTAACTTACCAAAACCAAAAAATGCTCCATCTGGAGACTGCTTTCTCCTGTAGAATGCAGAGAATCTGCAGATCCATGTGCCTTCTCCTCGAGCTATGGAGCCTTTTGAGGATAAGTGGAATATAGCCCCTCAAGATTTTGTAGCACAAAAGTGTTGTTTCCCTTCACTTCAGCGATTGCTAAAGGTCCAAACCACAGGTTGTCAAACTTGCCATGTTTTCCCTTTTCTTCTCTCTTGGAATCCCATCTTAGAACTAGATCACCTTCCTTGAAGTCCCTTTCCCTGGCTCTTCTGTCAAACAGGCTCTTCATCTTATTCTTATACTTTTTCAATTTGTATTGAACTTCATCTCTGTTTTCATTTAGTTCAATAATCTGATTTATTCTCCTTGAAAAATCATCAGGTTCATTTGTTGAATCCTGTAGGAATTTTAAAACAGGGAAGGCCAAATTGGTAGGGAAGATTGCATCTTTCCCATAAACTAACTGGAAAGGAGATTTTCTAATAGATCTTTTTGGAGTAATTCTATTTTCCCATACTACATAAATTAAATGAGAGTCCCAGCTCTTTTGATGATCTGTTAGTCTTTTTTATTACCTTTACCAAACTTTTATTTGAGGATTCTGCAAGGCCATTACCTTATGGGTAATATGGAGTTGAATGATATAATAGAATCTGATATTTCTGGCAAAACTCAGTCATTTTAACACTAGAAAAAGATGTTGCATTATCAGTGACAATTTGAGTTGGGCAACCAAATCTAGATAAGATGTTCTCTTCAATAAATTTGATTGCTACTGAATCAGTAGCATTTCTTACTGGAGTTGCTTCCACCCATTTAGTGAAGTAGTTTGTTGCAATGAGGATCCATCTATGCTGATTACTTGAAGTGGGATGAATCTCTCCAACAAAATCTAATCCCCATTGGAGAAAAGGTTCTGAGACTATTGATGGAACCAGTGGAAGAGATGCTAATTTTTGCTTATCAGCAAACATTTGACAAAGAATACAACCTATGACCTTTGCTCCTACTTGTAAGAACAATGTTGGCCAATAAAATCCTCCCCTTAATATCTTATATGTTGTTGCTCTCCAAGCATAATGTCCTCCACAAAATCTTGTATGAAACTAGTCAATGATTCATTCAATTTTTTTATTCTGTTAAACATAATAACAAAATATTTAGTGGGTCTTTCCAATACAAATTTGCATTTATGGTACAGTACTTGACTATTTTCAGTTTGAGAGTTTTACATTGGCTTCTGGAGAATGATGCTGGACATTCAAAATGGATCAAGAAATTTATAATGTCTTGATACCAATCTGACAACAGAAATTTGTCATCAATGTATAAAGGGCAGATCTGATCTGAAGGTAAAGGTTCTTGTGGATTCTTTTCTTCAGGATGAAGGGAAGGTTCTTGTGGATTCTCCCCTTCTGCAAGGACAGAAGGTTCTTGTGTATTCTTCTTATCTGAAGTTTGAGAAGGTTCTTGTGGATCCTTCCCTTGTATCTCTAAAATAGAATTGATTCCAAGCACTTTACAGTTGGATTCAGCTAGAAGCTTAGCTAATCCTTGGCCTTTTACTAGCTTTGTAGTTTTGATAGTTAGATCAAACTCAAGTATTTGAGTGATCCATCTACCTCTCTTTCAGCCAATCTCTGGTTCAGTTAAAATGATTTTCACAGCACTGTTAGGAACATAAGCAGTAATAGAAGAATGTAGGACATACATCTTGAATGATTTCAGGGCTTGAATAAGGGCATAGGCTTGCTTCTCAATTATGTCATACTTAAGCTCAGCATCTCTCATAACCTTACTGAAAAAGGCTATGGGTTGGTCATGGAAATCTTCATTCTTTTGTAGTAGAACAGCAGTAAGGGTTGTTTCTGAGGCAAAGGAAAAGACACTGAATGGTTTAGTGTATTTAGGGTTGGCCAAGGTGGCAGCTTCAGAGATAGCTTTCTTGATCTAATCAAATACATGCCTGGAAGAGAGTCCATTTAATTTCATGATCTTTTGAAGCATGTCAATTATATCTTTTACAATCTCAGCATAATTTGGGATGAATCTCCTTAAAAAATTAATCTTGCCTAGAAAAGCTTGAATTTCCTTCTTGTTTCTAGGTAAGGTCAATGTTTTAATGGCAGACACATGCTTGGGATCAATCACCACTCCTTTTTTTGAAATTATATGGCCCAGCAGTTTTCCTTCTTTGATAGCAAACTGAGACTTTTTAGGATTCAATGATATTCTGAATCTTTTACACCTGTCAAAAACCTTCATCAAGTGTTTTAGATGTTTCTGATCAGATTTAGAAAAAACAATTATGTCATCAAGATAAATACCACAAATTTATTTACCTGACCCATAAAAGCTACATCCATAGCTCTCTGAAATGTTGCTCTAGCATTGGATAATCCAAATGGCATTCTAGCATACATGAATGTACCCCAGGGTGTAGTAAAGGTTGTCTTCTCTCTGTCTGTTGAATCAACATTTACCTAATTATAGCCTGAAAAACCATCAAGCATAGAAAGTCTTTGTGCTCTTGAAACCATTTGAAGTAACTGATCCATTTTGGGCAAAGGATAGTTATCCTTTAATGATGCTTTGTTCAAATTTCTAAACTCCACACAGATTTTGATTTCTCCATTCTTCTTTCTAACAGGAACTAAATTTGCAACCCAATTAGAATATCTAAGAGGGAGAATGATCTGGGCATCTAGGATTTTCTTAATTTCATTTTCTACAGTTGGTAGAAGAGCTAGATTGATCCTCCTAAGTTTCTGTTGATAAGGAACTGCTTCTGGCTTTAAAGGAATCTTATGTTGTATTAATGAAGTATCATAGGTTTTTAGATCAGCATAGGTCCATGCAAAAACATCCTTATAATTTTGAAGTAACTTAAGATCTTGAGCTTTGATCTTAGGATCTAGAGATGCACAGATTTTGAAGTTTTTAATATCATCATTTGTTCCAATATTAATTTCTTCTATGCCATCTTGTGAAGAAATGGACTGAGGGTTTCGGAGGACATAATTTTGATCAAACAATTTTTCTAAAGGAATGAGGCTTTTGGGAATAAAATTGTTAGACAATTGAATAATGTCATGATCAACAATTTTTGAATTGAAATTTAAAGTATCATTTCCATTTGTATTTTCATTTATTTCTGTTCTATCTTCATCAATTTGTAGAACTGAAAATTCATCTATAACCTGCAGAAAAGATTTCAAATGTTCATCATCTTCAAATATCTGCCAGTGTTTTAGATTGTCTAGGATGGATGGTCTGTACTTGACTTGTATTTGATAGAGTACATTGGTCTGATCAGGAATTTTAAATGAACTAGCAGAAACAGCGAAGGCATCTGCATGAATATTCTGATTTCTTGGAATATAAGTCAAATTAAAAGCATCAAAGAAGTTTTCGACTGAATCCCAAACTTCATTTCAATAAGACCTAAGTCTAGGATGCTTAGTCTAGCAAATATTTCTCACTTGTTTGACAATAAGTTTTGAATCAATAAAAGCACTTAACTTTTGAAACTTTAAGCTTTTGGCTAATTGCAATCCCAAAAGGAAAGCTTCATATTCAGCCACATTATTTGTAACTTCGAAGTCGAGTTTGCATGATTGGGTGATATTTTCTTTTTCTAATGAAATTAAAACTACCCCAACTCCTGCTCCATCTTTTGTACAAGAACCATCAAAAAATAGTTTCCATACATCGGTTTGATTTGGTACAGGACTTTCAATTACATCTTCTATTTTAACTTGAGTTTCATGTATTTGGTTTGAAGAGAGTTGAAAGCAACCAAAATCCTAATCAATTGCATAAATGGGATGGTTCCTTGGCTGTTCTGTTTTGCAAACAGTGTGCACAAATCTTACGTCTCTATATAACCTTCCCCCATAAACTGGAATAGTGGCATAAGACATATCCATCTGAAGAGTTCCCCCTAATTTGGCACAGCAAAACCTAGAAAGGAGCATTCTAAATTTGGGAGGAATATCTGTGACAACTATATCAAGCACTACACTTTTCACTGAAATTTGGGCAAGGGTGACTACTAAATCCTTAATCAATCCTAAACAGGGCACCCTTTTAGAATCAAAGGTGAACAAGTCATGATAGGATCTAGTTATGTCAAGTTTCAAATGGCCATGATAGTTTTTGGCATGAGGTTATGTGATGCTCCAGAATCAAGCATACAATTATATAACATGGAATCATTTGTCTTAAGAGTTACATAGAAAGGAGGCACTATTTCATCTATCATATCTGAGCTAGGACCAAAGACAACTGCTGGTTTTTCATCTTGCAGACTAATGATATCACTTTCAGCATCAACCGAGGTGTTTTGTATCCATTTGGAGACTTGATTTGTATACCCGGGGTTTTTGGAAAGTTCTGAAAGTGGAATTGGGATTTTAACTCTTTCTAACTCTTTTTCAACATTAAATTTAGTCAAAGCATTTTTATCATTTTGAGCAGTATCTGTTCACTGATTTAATGGTCAAATAATAGTTGTTTGAGTTTCAGCAGCTTTGGTATGAGGTTCAATTATTGGAGTCTCCTTAGGAGGTCTTCTAGGGTCGGGTCTAGGCCTAAGATCATATCTCTTGTTCAACTCTGCAATTAAAATTTCAAAGAAAGCATGGTATTTAGAAACCTGTGAGGATTTTTGATCTTCTTGACCCTGATTTTGTTGTGAGAGAGGAATAATAACTATTTGATTAGAAGAAGTATCCATGTTATTGATATCTTCAGTAATAATCATAGTATTTTCATCAGGTTGTTGGTCATCTATCAGTAAAGAAGTGGGAACCTGCTGATCAATACTAGGTATGAAGAATTTGTAAATGTGGATTACTTTTACACTGACCTTGATTTTGATTTTGGGGTCTAGCAATTGTTTGTTGAACTGTCCTAGGTTGAGTCTCAATCTTGGAAATTCTATTAGATAGATTTCTAAGAAGAGAAGTTATTTCATCTATTTTAGAATCTTTTGTTTTAATCTTAGAAGAATTAGAAGAACTAGAGGCCTCTTGAATAGATTTGAGTTTTCTTTGGGCCTTTTCCTCTTTAGCTTTCAAGGAAGTCGAAGCAGCGCTATTTGCTTCCACTTCTATAGCATTTTTTTGCATATCTTCAAGAGTGCTTGAAGTCCTCTCTCTTAGCATTACAACAAAATCATCGTCAAAGGATTTAGAAAACCTAGACTTAGTTGCTGCTACAGGGAGTTTACAATCAAGGGGCATCTTATGATAAAGTTTATTGAACCTTTTGATAAAATCTGATACAGGTTCACCAAACTTTCTTTTAAGTTCTTCAAACTCAGTCAGAAAGTAAAGAGGATCTTTCTTTACACCCCATTGATTTTTAAATACGTTTGTAAGCTCTTCCCAATTTCTAATGGAATTTATAGGTAACTTCCTAAACCAGATTTTTACATTTTCTTCAAGTGACTGTACAAACAATCTCATGTAAACATTTTCTTGTTCGATATTCATATTGTCTGCAAAGTCTAGAAAAGCTTGAAGATGGTCCTCAACTGAGGGACCAATTTCTCCATTATACCTGGGAAGGTACTTCAAGTACACAACAGGGAATGCATCGAGGTTAGCAGGTAAGACTAAAGTTGCATATCTAGCCTGTACAATAGGTTGGAATGCCATAGTAGGTGGTGTATGAGGTGTTTGTGTGAATGAAGAAGAAGAAGATAAAGAAGAGGTAGAAGAAGGTAATTGAGGGGGTGTGTGACTATGTGGAGGTGAAGCAGGAGGCGATCTCCTGAATAACTTTAAAGGAGTCTTAAGAACTAACTTTGAGACCTGTGAATGAATACCCTCTTTTGTTTCAAAGAGTGGATTTGAATATATAGAGAGGGTCTCTTCAGGTTGTTCAAAAGTAGAAGCTTCAGGTTGTTCAGAAGTGGAAGGAAATAAATAAGTGGTAGGGGATATGAAATCTGTGGGTTTGTATTCAGGTAAATGAACACCCAAGTCAGACTCAGTTTTAGGTGATCCTGGTGGTAGTGGGAGTTCTGGATGCGTTTCAAAAGAATGAATGAGGAAAGCTAAATCTAAATCAACTCCCCTATCTAATAGTTCAGAAACCCTAGGAGGTATTTGTGTCCAATCAGAATCGGATGGAATATTACTAAAAGGATCAAATGATACTAAATCTTCAGACTGCAAGGCTGAAGAGGAAGAAGAAGATGGTTGATGTCTCCTTTTAGAACTAGCTTTTCTCAGAATTTTTTCAAGATTTGACAGAGGATTAACTAAGTCAGATTCTGAATGAGATCTGGTGTGCTTAAAAGGTGCATGTTTGGGCTAGTGGCGTTGCCAGGTGAAGGATCATAACCTTTCGAGACCTTTAATCACCTTAAAGGAATACAATGAATATCGTTGCCCCAGAAAAAATTAATGAAATTTGAATTCCCAGCAACAGCGTCAGATTAATGTTGTGTCTCTGAGATGATAATGGTCAGCGATCATGCCAGAGCATCTACGATAATTGTTTTGGGGGTTTTGTTTTAATTTGGAAGACCAATGAATGAAACAAATGTAACACTTATATGCCTAACCTTTTGAATAATATTAATATCAAAGCAGAGGTCTGCTATAAAATTTCACACAGTGATATAGCTTGTATGGTGGCAGGCAGAAACAGAAATAATATGATTATCACAGTTTCCAAATTGAAAATTAACTAATCATAAGTATGAAAACCTTTAAACTACGTTCAGAAGGTTTAAGAGAATATGCTTAAGCTTACAAAAGATGCTGATGATTTATTGATTCAGAGGGTATTAATTAAACAAACATTGCATTAATTCATTCTCTTTATAGATTATCACTTCAGAAGCTTATAAGAATAGATTGAAACCCAATAATTCCTACCTAGTTATCTCTGTAAGATATAAGAATATGAAGAAAAACATAATAAGTAATACTAGAAAAACTTACAGGAAACACAAACTGTGTAAAACAGAATTCAGAATCCTTTGCTTTGTATTAAGGATCTAGAAAAGTCAAGTACATCAAATGTTTAGAACTGCTTCTCCAAGGATGCAACCCTTTAATAACTCGTGAAGAGAGTTATTTATACAACAGTAAAACTAAGAAAATATCCTAAACTGTTTTTACAAAAATAGATTATTATAAAATCAAAATAAAGACTGCTAGTTGATCTGGCACTATTTTGATGCTAAGTTGTTGGTGACTATTGCTGAAAAAACTGAAAATTGTTGTAGTTGGTTGACTGTTCCTCCAAAAGTTGAATGTTGTTTGATTTTCACGTTGGATGTCATATTTACTTATGACCTTTCATCTGATACACTTTGACCTTGCTGACCTGTCAATATCCTTTATTGTGCTTTTTACTTTTACTGTACATTTCAAATTTTAACTATGTATTTCAACAGTAAATCATTTAGTTTTTTCCATGTCTCAGCATCTGGTAGTTGGATATTGATCATCTTTCTATATATTTCATTTGTTTGTCCTTTAACTGTATTTCTTTATATGCCTCCTCTGTTTTAACATTTACTGTGTAAATTGTTTCTTTCTACTTTGTCTTTGGTTTAAACTTGATTTTTTGTTTGTACACAAAACTTCTGCTTAATGAAGCCTTTGAATAGATTTCTTGAGAATCTTGGAGTAAACAGGTTTTGTGACTAGTATCAAAATTGTTTATCCAGTCTCCTGGTCTTCTAATCACCTACGAAATAAAACAATTTATTAATAAAAACACAGATTGGCAGAGAGGTGATAAATGGCTTCAAGGAACAGGAAAATCTGTGGACGGAGTCCGGAGCGTGTTCGGGAGGTAATCAGAGGTCAAATTGGGTTGCAGAGGTTTAGGGTGGCACAGAAAGGGTTAGGCAGCCTTTAGTGAAAAAACAAGCGAAAAGAGTGAAAACAAGGGTCTTAGGTGTTTTTGGTCGTGGAGTGGTTTTTTCATGAGAGCACGTGAGTTAACGTAAAGTTGCCACGTAACTGAAAGGGGCTCGAGCAAAACCACGAATCTCGCGTGCTCTCAGGCTTTTAACTGTCGGACATCAGGAGTGCGCGATATGGATGTGGGTCATTGGATTTTGAAGCGGATGATCAGAGGGCTGTCGCGCAGTCGAGATGCATGGAAGGAAATCGAGCGGAGATTAGCAGGGCTCGGGGGATAATTACAAATAATTGTAATTAATTTATGAATAAATCGGGGATTAAATATAATGTGGGTTTAATAAAATGGGACCAAAGTTAAATGCAGCGGGGTTTGTTAACCGCACCAAGGGTGGTGGGTTAAAAGGATCTATATCGGGAAAAAGTGAATTTGTAGAGTTAATTAGGATAAATCGGGGAGAACACAAAACTTAGGACAAAAGGCCTTTATAGCTTAAAAGTGTTTTGTCGGGAAAAATATGAATGGTGGAGTCAGTTAAATAAAATGGAGGGGGGAATAAAAGTTAGGATCAGGGGTATTTATGAGTTTTTTTAAGGTGAAATAGGGAAATTAATATGGGGAAAGTGATTTTTTCAAGGGGAAAGGGTTTCACACTAGGGAAAAGGGGTTTTGGGTAGGGGAATCAGTTTGGCGGGTAATTTGCTAGGAGAATGTGTGAAACCAAAGGGCAAGGGTGAAAATAAAGGGAAAAGGGTATTTTCATAAGAAATGATGGGATAATGGGAAATTAGTAAGTATGTAGTGGGGATGAAATGAAATGAGGGGAAGTTTAATTAAATCAGCCTGTGAACATCCTTTCACTTTCATAACTGCTCCTGCACACTAAAACATATGATCAAGCATGATAGATGTGCTTATGCTTTGATAACCTTGTACTTTTGCAACCTTTCTTCTACCTACCCTTTACTTACCCTAACATTTTTTCTTCACTTTATTGGGTGCATTTAAGCTAGCAAACCCTTTATTTCTTTTCATGAATAATCTACCTCTATACCTTATTCTCTCCATTGGTTCAGATTAAACTGTTGAGCGAATTTTATTTTCTACCTATGACAATAAATTTAAAACAAATCCAATTATGATTAAACTGTATAATTGGATTAAATAAATTAGTGTGGCATCTAAACAAACTGCACACAACTATTATTTTCAAAAGTGAATTAGAGTAAAAGTAGTGGCATTTAGATTTGCAACACTTTCAGAGTTTATTACTTTTTGCTTTTCTCTCTAACCTAACATTTTATTTTTGCCTTCATTTTTTAGGGCATCTATTCTAACAGTTTCTTTGATATGGACATATTTATCAAAATATTTCCTAACATTTTTATTCAGTATTCTTTTTGTCCATATCCTAGCTTAACATTTTTTTGAAAAATATTTTCATTTTTTGGACTAATTTATTTTAACTTACCAAAACCAAAAAATGCTACAATAGGAGGCTCATATTTGACAGATCTCCTAGAATTGTATTGCTTCCTAGGGTACGTGCGACATTCTACATCTTTAAGACCAAATATTCCACATGAATAACAATAGCCATGAAAAATATGTTGGTACCTGGATGGAAATCTTCGTCGGGGAATTGTCTTCCAAGGCTGTTCTTGTGAATCTTGTTCAGTGAGGTCTATATGCCTATCAGATCTCATAGGTTCATTGTATTTTGTTGTAGAAGGTCCTACTTCTTCTTTGTAACCAAGGTCAGTTTTGTCGTTGTAAGATCGTTGATTATTGATGAGTTCTTCCAACGCCCTTGAGTTGTTGGGATAGTTTGGACAGTTTTTCCTTTCTTCACTTCCTTACGCAGCGAGACTACTTCGGCTTCTAATGCTTCCCTTTCTTGGTTGCTTTCTTCCAACTTCTTTTGAAGTGACTCTTCAATACATTTGTGTTCTTCTACTTCAATTTTGAGACCTTGAACTTGTTCTTCAAGAGTATTGGAACAGATCTCAGCCTTGAGCTCTTTTATAAGCTTGATTGCCTCTTAGAAAATTCTTCTATGGTCAACCCTTCTTCTTCGTTGTTTGATACCTCTTGTTTATTGTGCTTGGCTATAAACAGTACTCTCTCATTGGCTTCTTCTTCACCGTTACTGTCTTCATCGAATGATGAGCTATCTTCTTTAGAGAGAAAGTTCCTTTTGAATCCTTTCTTCTTGTCTTGCTTGTTGAATTTCTTAAAGCCTTTCTTTCCTTTTGAGTTTCCATCACTTATGTTCGGACATTTTGCTGCAAAATGCCCAACCTCACCACAACCGAAACATATGAATGGAAGTTTACCTTTGAATTTTCCCTTACCAATTTTTAGTTTTCTCGTAAAGTAAGCATATTCTCCATCGAAAAACTTCTTCATCGTCTTCCTTTTCTTCACACTTGCAGGTGCAGGTGCAGGTCTTTGCCTTTGAAGGTTGTTTGTCCTTATTGGTTTTCTTAGATGCAGCGAACGTAGTTTCTAGATGCAAAGTACCCTCTTCTTCATCAAGTCTCATTTCATATGCTATGAGAACTCCATGTAATTCTTCTTTGTTCAGTTTGTCCAGATTTGCACTGTATTCTAAGACCGATACCTTTGGGTTGAATCTTCCTAGTAATGTTCTAAGAATCTTTTGTATAATAGTCTTCTCATCAACAGGCTCTCCCAATCCTTCCAGAGTGTTGGTTATTTCATCAACGTCTTGGAAGTATGCAGCAATGTTGTCATCTTCTTTCATTCTGAGTTGCTCAAATTTTGCTCTATAGATTTGAAGCTTTGATTCTTTGACATTTGAGTCACCTGCATATATATTCTCAAGCTTGTCCCATACATTTTTGGCGGTTTTACAACCCAACACCTTATGATAAGCAGATTCAATAAGTCCACTGATAATAATATTTTTTGCTTTTGCATCATTTACCAAATTCTTTTTACCTTGTTCATCCGCGGTTGGTGTAAAGCCATTTTGAACAGTGTCCCATACTTCGTAACCTTGTGCCAAGAGATAGACCTCCATTCTTCCTTTCCAGAGTGCATAATTATTTTCATTGAATAGAGGTACACCATTCTTGGTATGCTCCATGATCTCCTTCTAGTTGTTAAACTGCTATTGAAGGAACCAAGCTCTGATACCAATTGTTGGAAAATACTGAGAGGGGGGGTGAATCAGTATTCCTTAGCAATTAGCACTTCTAAATCTTTTCAGAGCATTAGTTAATCTTTAATTATCATTAATGTTTATGCAGTAACAGCAGTGAATAAAAGAACATAGGGGGCACAAAAATTTTAGGTGGAAAACCCCCTTCGGGTCAAAAACCATCGAACGCTTTTCTAATAATTCTTTAATCTTCAACTCTAATTGAAAAGAAAGCTACAACTTCCTAGAATCTAGAAAAGCATTCTTCTCCAGCTCCCACTTGATGGACGCTCCAACACCCAAGATTCTTCAGGAGTCAATTGAACAGATGCCCCAACACCCAATGAGCTACAACTCACCCTAGCACCACCCTACCACCCTATAAAAGAAGAAAAGAAGAATGGACTCCCGTACCAGGGAAATGGTCCACTTTACAATGATATAGAATGATGTAGAAGAAGACGACACAATAAGCCATAACCCCAACTATGACACAACCACTTAATGATGATCCTAGACCTCCCGACACAGCCTCTTCAACTCTTGGCAGATAGACACTTGTACAACTTTTACAAAGATGCTTTTACAATGACTCTGTACAATGATACTTTTACAATGTCTGTATGCAGTGTTGCCCACTTGAAGACTTCATGTGGTGAACTTCTTGCTGTTGTTCTACACCTTGATTGTTGCTCTTGTCATGTTACCCTTTCTCATTCTTCATAGCATTAGATTATGCATTGAATCTTCTCTTGATGAATATATAATACCTGTAAAAAGTCTTCAAGGAAATACCCATGACATGATAATAGCAAAACTTACCTCATCCTGTAGAGCATATGTCAGTGCTAAACAAAAAGAAAAAATTAGAATACAAAGAACCTAATGCAATTAAGAGATGAACATGCATATACAAAAGATACTTACATGTATCTTACCTCTGCTGCATCATTTCACTGCACCTTGCTCTTTGCTGCCCTAGAAACTCTGGTCCTTTGCACCCCTTGACAACACTTGATCTAGTTTTTCTTGCCTTATAGGAGCACGATATTTAATCTGATGTATCTTTGCGATTTCAGATCCCCGACATGTGATCTTCGGTCCTGTAGAAGCCCTCTAAGTCTTCTTTCCAATGCCACGGGTCTAACCCGATTTGGACTCTTCAAGGCAAAGTTATGCCCAATCTCTCACAATGACCTGATTATGAACTAATTCAGTAGAGCGAACTTGTACAACGTGCCACGTGTCACAATCCTTCGGCTCTGAAATTGATACACAAAAAACTATAGTCCATGCACTATCTGCCACTTTTTACAGAATTCCAATCCTCTTCTTAGAGAGAGAGTTATGATGATTTTCCCAAGGTCACTTCTTTGAGATGAAATTCGGCAGCCTGCAAAAACCCTAACTTTCACAAATCATATCTCCGAAAATATAGCGAACCAAGATCGGAAATGCAGTCACGACATTCATCAGGATTGCGAATCAAATGGGTTTTAATTTCAGAATCTAAGACTTCGCAGAAATGAAGTTATAGCGAAAATGCCACGATCACTACATTTGGAGGATATATGAGAAGCTTAAAAAATTATTAATTAATGACTATTCGATGACCAAAACCAATTATGAGTGCCATGCCACAACCCCATAGGGTTTTAGCCCACTAACTGGGGTTACTAACTTCAAACATGAATATCTCTCAAACCGTGAAGAATTACTTAGCGTGCCATATATCAACAGAAATATCTCGACGAGAAGAATCTATCTAGAAGATCGTTGACTCAAAATAGAGTAAGTTGTAAAGTCAAAATTCCCTTGCAAGATCAAGGTAGCCCTTGGTGCTGCTTGGGTTGACATCAATGACAACCTCAGATCATCTTTAGATCAACAAAATCGACATCTCTTTCTCTTGTGCAATCTTCTGAAAATCTATGTGAGTCCCCTGACGTGGATGCCTCTGCATCATGGTCTCGACCCATAACTGATTTCCCCTTCCTATCTATGATTACTCGCTCTGATACGATGTGAAAATTCTATCACTACAGCAGCTGATTTACTTTTCCTACTTATTCCACAATAACTTATTTATGAAATTACTTTAATAAACATTAAAATAAATATTGTTGCAGATATCACACCGTAGTACAGAGACAATCATATGCACAAGAATCAACACATTGACACAGATATTTTGGACAACAATCCACAGAAAAACTCAATGCGGGAAAACCAGTGCAGCGAAGGAGGTTTTTATTATTCAACAATTCTTCAGTACAACAAGGTGCCAAACTGGCTTACCCACAGAGAGAAATAATTCTCCAGCACTTCTCCCAATCCCAGCGTCAACCCGACTAACCTTTGCGTGGCTCTCCAACCCTCTGCGTCAACCCCTGCTTGACTGCGTCAACCACGCAGGCCCAGCTAGTAACTGCGCAGTCTTCTGCCTGAAAAGCCCTGCGTCTGCCTCTCCTGCCTCAACGTTGATCTTCAATGGTTGATCCCGCCTCTCTGCTTCGTACTTGCTGCCTCCTGACTGCTCACCAGACCACTGGTTCAATTTCTCAGCTAACCCTGCTCCAGAAATTGAACTAACTAGTCTCCCTTAGTGTGTTCTCCAAGTGACCCTCAAGCCTCCTCCTATACTTTTCTCGTTGACACATCAACGGTCGAGATTAAGTCCCTAATCAACGACTAAGATTAGATCTGGCTTGATCCATGACTTTTGGACTAAGATTAGATATGGCTTGATCCATGACTTTTGGACCATTCTAACACAATTTTATATTAATTCACATTAATATTTTATTTTCCCTAAGTTTAGACTTAGGGACTCAATTAAAAATATTAATTATTTTAATATCTCCCAAACTGTTTAGAATCTGCCCAAACCCTTTCTGGAAATTGGAGATCTCATGTGCCTTAGCCTCCACCAATTTTTGTGGCTAGAGCACATCCGATGCTACCCCAAATCCAGAGATACTCCAATGCAAAACGTCAAAAACCTTTTCATTTACTTCGATTGCGTAGACATAAACAAGGCACTAAGACTAGGTCAAGTGTAACCAAGCTCAGACTTTACTGCAACCGAAAGAAAATGTAGCCAGAACTCGTATTATTTGCAATCAATTTCACAAGTGAACAACCCGAACAACGACTCTCAACCCTTGATTGATTTGAAAGACTTGATACGTAATAACGAGTTGATGTAGTGTATCGGAACGTGACACACCACAGGTTGCCCCATAAAATTCCAATTGATCGCACGCATTCCATCACAGATTGAGTTTGATAATGCACAGGACAGAGAAAAACAAGCATCCTTGTGAATAGTCACGTGTCCATAGCATAATAAAGAAAGAAACATATGCAAATTGGACCCTTGATCATATCACAGGATCACCATCATGCTATGACCCATATGAGCTAGTACAATGATAAACAGAATGTGACCTCAGTCTGCCCAACAAGATCTGATTTCACTGCCTCAGATTGTCTTTGATTAGCCTCAAGAGATTTCGGATTTTTGCTTCAGATCACTTGGTCAATTCAAAGTTAATCCGAATTGATTATTGATACAACAATGCCACAGAGAGGGTCTTTATTTATACTAAATCGTTGGGGAATTTAGGGTGGCTGACCTATCCAAAAGAATAGAGGCGACCTTAACTTATTCTTGCAACCATTTTCATAATGCATTTTTCATATTTTCATTTAATTTTTTATATCAAAATATTGGTTCAAGATATAACTCATTTGGGGCATCATGACCAAGCTTCAGGCCTCCAACTTTGAGAGAGCATATCTCCTCAACCGTGAGGAATCACGTGGCATGCCCCCTACCATTAGAAACAGCTTGACAAACGCTATCAGCCTATGATGGTCTTGCTTGCAAGTTCACTGACCTTCTCATCCAATTTCCTCATCAAACGCGGGGCATCATGACCACACCACAGGAGCTGGGCTTCCTTCTCTTCCTGCCAAGGCTTCTTGTCCATTGGAGGTTCCATTTAATGCAATCCACAGACAAATATTAAAAGCGTTCAAAGATCAACATTGGCATCAATGACAACACCATTCAACACAATTTTTCCTGTGGTTTTCTGTTGTTGCTGCGCATATGTGTGGCTCAGAATCTGCAACCATCTGAGTTAGAGTTTTGGTTCAGTCAGGAAGATATCCATTATCATTATTGTAGAATATCCCAGGATGGAAACTTCACTGTCCCTTCCTCAACCATTCACTGGACATACAGTAATTGCACCAAAACCATCATATTTTCTGGCTATATTCTTATCTAGAGATCAAACCTGGAACAGCTGCTACAAGGATCTTTCCTTCACATTTTCCCAGTTTGGTGAATTGGATAGTTCCGCTTATATGCTACTGATATATTTATATATATACACCACACGTAGCAACGAAACTTAGGAGACATAGCATGCTGCCATTGCTGTCATAGAATAGCCCGTACTCTCCTCAAGTCCTTGCCATTAAAAGTCTCTTAGTATGTTGATCAATGGCATCCTGAACAACCTGTAAGAGAACATCCATTTCATATCTCCTCCTCTTCCCTATAGGATTGGTGTAGTGTCTCCAGCAAAAGACATGCTCAATGCACAAGCTAAGATAGGTGTTGCTTCCATAAGTTGCATTGTAGCACATGGTGAAGTTCCAGCAAAAGAATGTGGAGTTATGCCACTCAAATGATGTGCTGCAATAACTGCTGAGGCTGTGCCTGCAGACCTTGTAATAAAGAGAATTCTCCCCTTGAAACAGCCTTCAGAACTCACCTGCTGCCCAGACAATGTAATGGTTCTCCCTATACTAGTGGGAAAAATGGCATGCTTGGAATCTTATAGAGCCATCACTTTACTCAGCAAACTGATGGGTAACAGGAGGTATTGTGGGTTTAAAGGCCATTTTTGAAGATATTTCCTTTGCTCATATATACAGGAATTTTAATCACAAAGCAGATCAGTTATCCGAAAAAGCTCTTAGTGTGGGGGAACTATGCACAAATATAGGAATTCAATTCCCTTGGAAGTGGAAGTTCTCTCTTTTGAGTTGTTTTATTAATTTCTTATGGTTCTGGTACAGTGATGTGTGGTTTGATGGTAAGTCACATGGGCGAAGCCTGGGGAGACCAAAGTTCAAATCTCATTGAGTACAATGACCTGCTATGGTGGTGGCTAGAGGGGCGGATTCCCCTTTCCCGTGAGTCTGCTCTTGCTAAAATCATAGGAACTTAGTATACCCGACTTGCAGGTGGTTGGTTATGCTCTTGGTGTTGTAGTAGCAGCTACGAGGTTTGACACTGGGTCTCCCATAGATTAGGCCTGGCAGTTACCGATTCACCATGTGGTTAAAAAAAAAAATTCTTGTGGTTCTGGTTCATATATCTTGGAAGTCATGAAAGGCCAGATTTTAGATTTAAAGGTATTAGTAGTTATGATTAAAGTCTTGAAATGAAGTCACTTTTACAGCTGTAAGGATGATATAAGGTCAGGTAGTTTTGATGCTGTAGGTGGTCAAAAGTCATGGTTTTTGGACTGAGCTGAAAGGCTAGCAGAAGTGTATTTTGATTTCTCTTATGAAATGTCAAATATATTGATTTTTTTAATGGAAAAAAAAATGTAATAATCTTAAATATAATAATAGTATGTTTACAGAACAATATTAAAAATATAATAATTAATGTTATCAACGAGAACCAGATGAGGGCCACTCTGGTCCAGAACTCACCTTAGCTGGAACAGTTCGGCTAGTTCCATCCCAAACCAGACAGATAGGTATCCAAACTGGCTGGTTTAAGATGGAACAAGCCAACTGGTCTGGTTCACAAGCCAGTTTGGACCCTGTGAGACACACTGGTCCAGACCTGCCAATTCAAATAACACTGATACTGATACTATGAATAATAACTGTTAACATCAAAAAATATATTATATAATAATATAATAATAATTATAGATATAAGATATACTAGATAAATATAATATTATAATATATGTATGTGTTGATGCACTCCACACCTATGAACCCGAATTTCAAAACAATGGTGTCCTTGTACCCACACCTACAAACTCTGACAACATAGAATGATCTCACTGTCTAATCCCTTTATCCACAGATTCTTAATACAAAATGACATTACTTTTGGATTGAACAAGAATTCAGATTTAAGCTTCATGTTGTATCTAGAAAACCACCATAAAGAATACAGAAGTAATTAAACAATAACAAAGAATATAAAAAATCTATACTGTAACAGTTAGTAATTTGACATGACAAACTACTTCCATCCACCTTAAATTTTGACAAACCAAACGAATACCATCTACCTGATCTATAAACCTTCCCTGGAAAAACTGGCTACAAGATCAAGAGTAACAATCAGTATTTTACTTACATTTGTAGTTTTTCCTGAAGAACCCAGATTGCCCATGCCAAGTTGCAAAGAAAAATAAAAAGTACCGAGTCAGATTTGCATGCTTCACAGAACAAGAATATCACGACATGGAATCCAAATGAGAGAAAATAAGCAATAACCATATGAAGCATTAATACAGTTAAATAGATAGACTTTGATTTAGTATAATACCTTACAAGAAAACATGAAGGTTTTTAGCAGCATCTTGAGTCTAGACAAAAGAAAAGTTCCCAGGAGACTTTCCAAATGTAGATAAAAACTATAATGATTCTTTGCTAATATGCTTGCCTGGATTCCATGTAGGTATGCATGTAATAGTCCTCCATACTTACCTCCTTTTTGTCTTCGAAAACCAGGAACAGGTCCTGCCTCACTAGCTAATGTCTTAAGAATACGATCAAATGTCTTCTGTGTATCTTTTCCTGTCACATCTACTCTTACCTACACCCAAAAATCATAAAACCTGTCAAGGAAGCAAGTAGATTGTTATGTTTCCTGATGTACCCTAACAGGAAATGCTGCACTGAAAGTTGAAATATTCACTGGTTGCAAAATTTGCAGAAAAATGCACCATATACTATTTTATGTTGCATAAAAATAACATTGCACTGTTGGCACAAGGAAATGAAACAACTAATCCTTATATTGGAAACCAAAAGTACAAGTTAATCATACTAAAATCTATTACATGTTTCCCAAAAGATTGCAGAAAGGCAATGCATGTTTATAGATTTTATAATACTTGACAGGAAAACATTTTAAACTGAAGTCATTGCCATTGACAAGAAACCATATGATATAAGAACATCAGTTGTTGCATAAACAAGTCCTCACATGGATCTTTCCATCTTCACGAGATTCAACCATAATCTGCCTATCATTAATTATCACACCACTCTCCTTTGACTCTTCCAAACCTAAAACATCAAAGGATTCAAAAGCAAACACTTCAGTGTCGTAACTTTTTTTAGCAACTTACATGCACAGAGTAAAAAGATAATTATATTAATTCCTGATGAATGACCACAAAAGTAGGTCAATGGGACTGAAGAGTATAACCAGTGTGAATACAATGAGGGAGTGCAAGCGCAACTCTTATAATGCACAAAAATTCAAGTTCAGGATGTTCTTTAAAATGTGCTATCCAACACCTACCTGTATCTGATGCAGTCACAGAACTTGCAGTGCATAAATTACCTTTCGCATAGGACCAAAGAGAAATCCTGAAAAGAACAAATGGCACATGTTTATATCATTGCTCTTAGTTCAATGGAAAGACGTAATAAAAACAGTTGAAGGTCACAACATGAAACCCACTCCATGCAATTAGGAAGCCACTGAAAGAAAGAAATTATTTTAATGTACACAAATGACCAAAAAGGTCAATGGGACATAAAATCATGTCAAACAACAAACCCAACTCAAGAGAGCCTTAGGCTTCCCATGAAAGGAAAGGACAGGAATCTAGAGTAGCAAAAGGACAAATAACAAAATCAAAACTACAGGGGTAAAACCCAGAATGCTAAACCCTAAACAGTAAGGTAGAGACTTGTTACCTCCCCAGTTCCCACTAGGAGAGGTAAGTTCTTGCCTTTTGTTTCTTTGTTTGAAGTTGTTTCTTTGTTTGAAGTGTGTGAATTTTTTCCCTATTATTCCTTGAGAACAAAAGCAATATTCTTTCCCTTTCAAGCAAAAGCACTCCCTAGTTGTCTAGGAGGTGGTATGATTCTTGAAGGCCCCTCCCTTCCAACACATGTAGTAGTTTCCTTCCTAGATCTAGGGCTTGTATCAACTACCAAGTGTCTGGTGCAGGTATGTGGCCAGCTGGGCAATGTGGTCCAAGTGTATCATCATCTCTATATGGCTGGGGCATGAAGAAGTAATAGGTGGTGCTAAAGGGTCGTTGGAAGGCC
>APFE031302454.1:0-18839 GCA_000404065.3 Pinus taeda
GGGTATTGTTAACCCGACATCCCCCCTATCACCTAGGTCTAACCCAAACTTTTCCGGTGATCACCGAGGGGTACACATTCCTTACCAAGTCTTACAGTAGTATGCCCATTACATGTAATAATTTTGACTTCATTAATTTTTTTTTTTTTGTTTACTGCTGTTGTGATTTTGATCCATCCTCTCTCAATAGGTGATGGGTTCAATTCTTAATCCCATCGGATTTCTCGTTTTCATGCTCGGTGAATTCATTTTTCGTGATTGCTTCCTTGATCTGGCATTTCAACTCATGCAATGCTTTCCTCTCTGATTCCTTCAAATTAGAAAAGAAGTTGCTCTACTCCTTGAATGAAGTCAGCCATGGCTCTATTACAGGACTGCTCTCTGCAACACCATTTCCATTGGGCTAAAATAAATCCTTCACTGAAGGCATACATTCAAGGCCCAAACCCTCAACCATGGCTCTGATACCAATTGTTAAGAAATTTACCCAAGAACATAAATTAATTACGGAGAATTATTGAGAGAAACAAATATAAAAATAACCAGCAGCAACCATAAACACATAAACACAACAAGAACCTTGTAGATTCCATCACTAGTGGCCTCACATAGCAGAAAACGAACAATTACCGAAGCCGCATGAACAATTTTCTTCTACTAACCTTTTTAAATAGCCGCATGAATCCCGAAAAATTTGTCAACATGTTCCAAACCAGTAAATATCGCAAATCCACTACGATACCTAGCAGTTACAGCACTATCTTTTGCACATTCTCCTCGAGGTTTTTCCATGTACAATTGTTCCACCAATATTTTCAGACCCAGATCGGTAAAAAGGCTGCTTTGATCTCATCAGGCACTATCAACCCCTGGCATCAAAAAATCCCTTTGAAGCCAATATCTCGCTCTGATACCAGTTGTTAGACCAGAGCATACATAACACACAACGGATTTATACTTATAGACAGACAAATGGAGAAACAACAACATTACTTAATCAGAAATAGAGGAATAGAGAAAACAATCACTGGAGAACAGAAATCACTTTGCATTACATTACAGGATTGGGCCTTGGATTTTAATTTGAACATTATTTAATTGTTTTGATTTATTAGGAGCTAAATTTTTTCAACCATCAAGTTGTGCTCAACTTATTTTTATTAGTCATAAAACCTTTCTTGAAATTAAGTGTAGGAAAACTAACTATGTACTTGACCAAGGGTGTCATATCATTCTTCAATGCATGACCTTTCTTATGTACGCATTCATCATGGTAGTGCATTTGTAATGTGCATGGTAATCTTTTTCGTTGGATATTATTTGTAATGTGAATGGAAGCATTTTTCATTCATATGTGTATTATTTGATATTGGTGAGGTGAACTTTGAAAGAGATAATGCTTGCAGCCATTTCACTTCATTCTTATATATAGAGTGAGTTAATCACTCCAATTTGGAATTGGATTACAACTTGATGACCATGACCTAGGACCAAGCAATCTTGTTTTGTTCCCTAAACAAACACGTATAAAATAAGACTCTTAATCAATGTCATCATGTCAACTTCAATTCCACATGTTTAATATTAGGATGTTTCATCTACATGTCTCACATGGAAGGCATTCCTTCTATGTTAAGAGCCACAAAGGGAAAGTTTGGATAGGCATTTCTATGTTATGTTGTTACACTAATGGAAGTATGTTTTTCATGTGTTCTGGGTGATCAATGTTGTGTCATCAGCTATTATAAGTGTGTGATCATGCTCAAGTTTTGTCTTTTTTCACTTTGGATTTATTGATACCACACTTAGCTAAATTCCAATAAGTACATTCTTGAGCAACCTGATCTCACTTAACCTTCTTGAACTACATATTATAAGTCCTCAAGCTCACACCTTAATTCTTAGATCTTTCCTTCCAAAGTTATTCATTGCGTTGTCTCAGTGCTCAACCCTAACCCTTAAGCTCTGGAACTGCACGATCCCTGCCTTTCAGTCACCTTCCCCTGTGCATTGTAGAGTCTTAAGAAAAAAGCCTCAACCTTGACCACTTGAACTGTGCAACTACGTAATCCCTTAGCCACTGTTCGTCAAGAACTATGCAATGGGAAACATGAAGCCTCAAGCCTCCATCCTTACTGCATGACCTCCTCAACTGCGTAATTGTCTTCCCCTGGCCAACCTAAACTGTTCATTGCATAGTATCAAGGCTCAATCCTAGACCTAGACCTCCTGATCTACGCAACTGCATAATCCTTGATCTAGTGTCTCAGCCTATCACTTGGTTCTAGCTCAGTTAATGGTTGTCATGAAGCATGTTAGACTAGGGCCTTATTGGATTGATGTCATCTTGTTATGAGTGGATTTCAGTTGTAGGTATTATATAATTTTGTGACAAGATGATGATGGAGGAGATAAAGAAGGAGACCATGCTAGAAGACACCTTTGTAGCTGCAAAAACAAGTTGATCAATGAAAAAAGACAAAGGGACACCAAATTGTGGCAACAGCTAGAGATCAAGATCACATTGAAGAGTCCCTACCTTCAAGCCCTATGGAGGAAGAAGAAGAAGAACATGTACTATCTTTCAAGAAGACATGAAGACAACAACAAAAAGAATGACTTGACATTGTCATATCATCATGCGGTCTATGTCATCAATGTCATGTCACGTCTCGTCAAGGTGTCATGTCAAGATGTATATGAGTCATCATTTTCCAAATCATTCATGGATTATGTAATTTCAATATATCATAAATGTAATGAAAAGTGGAAGTCCAAGAGTCATCTATAGAATGTTAAAAGTTGTGCATACACGGAGGTTGTGTATATACAGAGGTTAAAGTTGCGCATATATGGAGGTTGCCTATATATAGAGGTTGAAGTTTTGTACAACTTTTGTATATGCAAAACTTCTATATATGCACATATATGGAAGTTGTGCATATACAATAGATACACATATATAGAAGTTGTGCATATATCGAAGATGCACATATACATAATTTATGCGCAACTTTAGCCAGTGTATATGCACAATTTCCATATATGTGCAACTTTCGTATATGTGCAACTAAAGTATATGTGCATATACTAAATATATGCACATACATAGAAATTAAATATATGTGCATATATGGAAGCTATGCCTATACACAAAATAAGTACACACAACTTCCGTATATGCATATAGCTTCCATATATGAACATCTGTGCATATACAAAACTTCCATATATGCATATATCATATGGAAATGTACAACTTTCGTATATGTACATATATACAAGAGATGCACATATACAAAACTTGCACATATACATAATATGCATATACGAAACTTCCATATACGAAAACTGCGTATATGCAACATCTTCCATATACGCAAACTGCCATATACGAAGATACGAAAACTTCCATACATGCCTAGTTTGTATATGCACAATTTCTGTATATGCAATATGCAAGTATACACAGATACAGAAACGTGCATATATGGAAATCATCCATATATGCACATCGTTCATGTATATTCCTTTATGTTACAGAAACTGCGCATATACGGAACTGTGCATATACGGAAGATGTCCGTATTACGGAAATGCACATATACGGAAGATATGTGCGTGTCTTCCGTATATCCCTAACTTTCCTATATGTGCATATCTTCCGTATATGCACGTCGTTCATGCATCTTCATTTATGTTACAGAAACTGCGCATATACGGAAACTGTGCATATACGGAAGATGTGCGCATATACGAAAACTGGGCATATACGGAAGACATGCGCATCGTATATGCACAAATTTCATATACATAAATTGCGCATATACAGAAACTGTGCATATATGGAAGGTGTGCACATATACGGAAACTGAGCATATACATAAGATGTGTGCGTGTCTTCCGTATATGCACAGTTTCCGTATATGCGCAATTTCTGTATATGGAATTTGTACACATCTTCGTTTATGCTTCTACATCGTATATGCGCAAATTCCATATACATAAATTGCGCATATATGAAAACTGGGCATATACGGAAGATGTGCACATATACGAAAACTGGGCATATACAAAAGATATGCACAAATCTTCCGTATATGCCCAGTTTCCGTATATGCGCAATTTCTGTATATTGAATTTGCGCATATACGGAAACTGGGCATATACGGAAATTGGACATATACGGAAGATGTGCGCGTCTTCTGTATATGCACCATTTCCGTATATGCGCAATTTCAAGATATGGAATTTGTACACATCTCCGTTATTGCTTCTGTATCGTATATGCACAAATTCCATATACATAAATTGCGCATATACAGAAACTGTGCATATACGGAAGATGTGCGCATATACGGAAACTGGGCATATACGAAAGATTTCCGCATATACGGAAACTGGACATATACGAAAGATATGCACAAATCTTCCATATATGCGCAATTTCTGTATATTGAATTTGCGCGTATACGGAAACTGGGCATATACGGAAGATGTGCGCGTCTTCCGTATATGCACCATTTCCGTATATGCGCAATTTCAAGATATGGAATTTGTACACATCTTCGTTATTGCTTCAGCATCGTATATGCGCAAATTCCATATACATAAATTGCGCATATATGGAAACTATGTATATACGGAAGATGTGCGCATATACGGAAACTGGGCATATACGGAAGATTTCCGCATATACGGAAACTGGGCATATACGGAAGATATGCACAAATCTTCCGTATATGCCCAGTTCCCGTATATCGCAATTTCTGTAAGTTTGAATTTCCGAGTATACGATCAGATACATGAACTTTCCTGTATGTGCATAACCATCCGTAAAGCACGCGTTCAATGTAATATTCCTTTATGTTACAGAAACTGCGCATATACGGAAACTGTGCATATAACGGAAGATGTGCGCATATACGGAAACTGGGCATATACGGAAGATATGCGCGTGTCTTCCGTATATCCCTAACTTTCCTGTATGTGCATATCTTCCATATATGCATGTCGTTCATGCATCTTCGTTTATGTTACAGAAACTGCGCATATACGGAAACTATGCATATATGAAAGATGTGCGCATATACGGAAACTGGGCATATACGGAAGAAATGTGCATCGTATATGCGTAAATTTCATATAAATAAACTGCGCATATAAGGGAACTGTGCATATATGGAAGATGTGTGCATATACGGAAATTGGGCATATACAGAAGATGTGTGCGTGTCTTCCATATATGCACATTTTCCGTATATGCGCAATTTCTGTATATGGAATTTGTACACATATTCGTTTATGCTTCTACATCGTATATGCGCAAATTCCATATACATAATTTGCGCATATACGAAAACTGGGCATATACGGAAGATGTGCGCATATACGGAAACTGGGCATATACGGAAGATATGCACAAATCTTCCGTATATGCCTAGTTTCCGTATATGCGTAATTTTTGTATATTGAATTTGCGCGTATACGATGTAGATACATAAACTTTCCTGTATGTGCATATCATCCGTATATGCACGTCGTTCATGTATATTCCTTTATGTTACTGAAACTGCGCATATATGGAAACTGTGCATATACGGAAGATGTGCGCATATACGGAAACTGGGGATATACGGAAGATATGCGCGTGTCTTCCGTATATCCCTAACTTTCCTGTATGTGCATATCTTCCGTATATGCACGTCATTCATGCATCTTCATTTATGTTACAGAAACTGCGCATATACGGAAACTGTGCATATACGGAAGATGTGCGCATATACGGAAACTGGGCATATACGGAAGACATGTGCATCGTATATGCGCAAATTTCATATACATAAATTGCGCATATACGGAAACTGTGCATATATGGAAGATGTGTGCATATACGGAAACTGGGCATATATAGAAGATGTGTGCGTGTCTTCCGTATATGCACAGTTTCCGTATATGCGCAATTTCTGTATATGGAATTTGTACACATGTTCGTTTATGCTTCTACATCATATATGCGCAAATTCCATATACATAAATTGCGCATATACGAAAATTGTGCATATACGGAAGATGTGCGCATATACGGAAACTGGGCATATACGGAAGATATGCACAAATCTTTCGTATATGCCCAGTTTCCGTATATGCGTAATTTCTGTATATTGAATTTGCGTGTATACGGAAACTGGGCATATACGGAAGATGTGCACGTCTTACGTATATGCACCGTTTCCGTATATGCACAATTTCAAGATATGGAATTTGTACACATCTTCGTTATTGCTTCTGCATCGTATATGTGCAAATTCCATATACATAAATTGCGCATATACGGAAACTGTGCATATACAGAAGATGTGCGCATATACGGAAACTGGGCATATACGGAAGATTTCCGCATATACCGAAACTGGGCATATACGGAAGATATGCACAAATCTTCCGTATATGCTCAGTTTCCGTATATGCGCAATTTCTGTATATTGAATTTGCGCGTATACGGAAACTGGGCATATACGGAAGATGTGCGCGTCTTCCTATATGCACCGTTTCCATATATGCGCAATTTCAAGATATGAAATTTGTACACATCTTCGTTATTGCTTCTGCATCGTATATGCGCAAATTCCATATACATAAATTGCGCATATATGGAAACTGTGCATATACGGAAGATGTGTGCATATACGGAAACTGGGCATATACGGAAGATTTCCGCATATACGGAAACTGGGCATATACGGAAGATATGCACAAATCTTCCGTATATGCCCAGTTTCCGTATATGCGCAATTTCGTATATTGAATTTACGCGTATATGATGCAGATACATGAACTTTCCTGTATGTGCATATCATCCGTATATGCACGTCGTTCATGTATATTCCTTTATGTTACAGAAACTGCACATATACGGAAACTGTGCATATACAGAAGATGTGCGCATATACGGAAACTGGGCATATACGGAAGATATGCGCGTGTCTTCCGTATATCCCTAACTTTCATGTATGTGCATATCTTCCGTATATGCACGTCGTTCATACATCTTCGTTTATGTTACAAAAACTGTGCATATACAGAAACTGTGCATATACGGAAGATGTGCGCATATACGGAAACTAGGCATATACGGAAGACATGCGCATCGTATATGCGCAAATTTCATATACATAATGTGCGCATATACGGAAGATGTGCACATATACGAAAACTGGGCATATACAGAAGATGTGTGCGTGTCTTCCGTATATGCACAGTTTCCGTATATGCGCAATTTCTGTATATGGAATTTATACACATGTTCGTTTATGCTTCTACATCGTATATGCTTCTATATACAGAAACTGTGCATATACGGAAGATGTGCGCATATAAGGAAACTGGGCATATACGGAAGACATGCGCATCGTATATGCGCAAATTTCATATACATAATGTGCGCATATACGGAAGATGTGCGCATATACGAAAACTGGGCATATACAGAAGATGTGTGCGTGTCTTCCGTATATGCACAGTTTCCGTATATGCGCAATTTCTGTATATGGAATTTATACATATGTTCGTTTATGCTTCTACATCGTATATGCGCAAATTCCATATATATAAATTGCGCATATATGGAAACTGGGCATATACAGAAGATGTGCACATATACGGAAACTGGGCATATACAGAAGATATGCACAAATCTTCCGTATATGCCTAGTTTCCGTATATGCGCAATTTTTGTATATTGAATTTGCGTGTATACGATGCAGATACATGAACTTTCCTGTATGTGCATATCATTCGTATATGCACGTCGTTCATGTCTATTCCTTTATGTTAAAGAAACTGCGCATATACGTAAACTGTGCATATACGGATGGTAAATTTGATCAAGGAGTAGTAGCTTCCTTCCAGTGAGAGTTGGAGAAACTAGAGGAGGTGGTAGCCTCTAACAGGTAGGATCCCATGCACTGGTAAGAGTTTGTGCCAATGCAATATGTAAGAATATTTCAATTTTATGATGATAACAAGACAAAGACAACAACAATAGTGGATTTTCTCATTTGGGCTTTCCACCTAAAAATCTGGTGTCCCTTTATTTTGATGTTATGTTGCATTGTTGTGGTTTATATTCTCTTATGTTTAATGTTTCTCATGGTTAACTGAATATTCCTATATCTACAACACATTGTGTTGCTAATGAAATAAGGGATCAACTAAAATATGTGTTCATTGACAAGGAACGTTTTTTATGAGCATGAGATTTGGTAGCTAGGTCATTGTGTTCTATTGTATTTTCCTATGCAATGACATTTCTTTCATTGTCTTATTGTTTTATCAAATTTCCAAACCCTCTGATTGGTAAAACAAAATTACAAATCACTTTACCTTCACACAAGCATTGGCTCCACACATTCTATAACTTAGTACGTCATATTGTTACACCAATAGCCTTCTATATCTTCTTGGGTGGAATTTATCAAATTTAATAAGATCTTCCAATTAGATAATTAGTGCTAATTTAAACTGAATTTACTATTTCTAGCTCTATGTTTGTATTACATGCATCCAAGATACAAGGAATTCATCATCACACTAACAAGGAATTCATTGTTGCACTGTATTTTGAATAAGGACAAAATGCGACTCCCTGTCCTACCCCGCTCACTTCCTTTTTCGATGGCCCCAACATATATCCTTTTTAAATAAAAAAATGTGATGGAGATCATTATTCCATTTAACATAAGCATTCACATCTTGTAATGGGAGAAAAGTGCATCTAACGAAAAGTATGGGACAAAAAAGTCTTACGATAAGAAATAATGAATTTATTGTCACATTGATGAGAATTAAATAACTTGGCCGATGTATGACATAAGTAAATTTTACATTTTAAATCGGAAGAACGAGAAGCATGGGCAATAAAGGATGTGTGGAAGAGGGTTATGTGCGAGAGAACCTTTATTCCACGCAGATCGCATAATTCATACACTTGTTCCACACAACTACTTCCACAATTAGATCTTCTCTTAAAAAATTGTGATTTAAAAAAAAAATTGTATATAGGTTTTGAATAAAGACAATATGTATGCTTTTTAACGCAACAAACGAGACAAATATCTTTATGTCATTTAACATAATCATTCACATATCGTAATGTTAGTAGAGTGCATTAACAAAAAGTAGGGGATGAAAAGTAAAGGTAGAGATCTTTATGTCATTTAACATAAGCATTCACGTCTCATAATGGGAGCAATGTGCATCTCACAAAAAGTGAGGGATATAAATGTCCTATGACAAGAAACATGGAATTTATCATCACGCTAACAAGAATTAAACATGTTAGTCGATGGATGACAAAAGCATGTTTTACATTGTAAAGTTGGAGACCGAGAAGCATGCACAATAAAGGATGTGCAGAAGTGGGGAATGTACTAGAGGGGCCTTTATTTCACACAGATCCATGACTTCATACACTTGTTGTTCCACACAACTAGCAATTGGATCTTTTCTAAAAAATGTGACTTTAAAAAATATTTTGTATATAAGTTTCGAAGAAGGACAAAATGTGGGCCCTACAGTTCCAACATACCGATAACTACTAAAAAGGAAAGGACTACACTGCTTTGCAATTATCCCACTTGTTTAACTACATGTTGATTCTTGAAAAATACCCTTCACTACATTTATTGCAATGATTAACTTAAATAAAATAAAGATCAAACCTACACCCTACTTCATTTAAGTAATAAATTTTCAATTGAGATACATGCCCATTCACAATGATCCCAATAATAGATAATTTAATTTAAAAATATGGATTGCTACCTCTAAACACTCCACTATCTCAATCATACTTCATAAAAACAATCTTTTGTTTTACAATTTAGCAACATGTATCCACAATGAACACTCTTAATAACTCAATTTATAAGTGTGGATTGTTATCCGTTATTCCTACTACCTCAACCACACTTTAATACCATGGAGGAATATATAAGTTAAGGAATCAAAACAATAGTTATCACACCCCAATTACTCTACAATGCAATTTCATTATGAGCACTCGAAATAGTTAGTACCAAAGGTGCATACTAATATCCTTAACATTAGATAAGTTAAGGAATCAAAACAATAGTTATCACACCCTAATTACCCTAAAATGCAATTTCATTATGAGCACTCTAAATAGTTAGTACCAAAGGTGCATACTATTATCCTTAACATTAATATCTTGGACTATTATTTTGAAATACTAGACACAACATGGAATAAGAATTCATTTTTTATTTTTGTTTTCCTTGAGTAGCATAAATAATGAAGCTAAATAATATTTATTTTTCGAATATCAACTTTAGCTCTCACCGAGGCTAGACACTTCAAAATTTTCAAATAATTCTAGTGATTTGGAATAAGACATCCACTTATATTCAAAAACACAAACCTATCTCACAACTTTCAAGCTAAATAAATTTTGTTTTTTGAATATCAAATTTAACTCTCACAAAGTAAACTTATCTAACAACTTTAGAGCTAAATAAATTTTATTTTTTGAATGACAACTTTATCTCTCACCAAGATCACACAATTTGAAATTTTCTAATAATTCTAGTGATTTAGAATAAGGCATCCACTTATATGCAATAAAGCAAACTTATCTAACAACTTCCATATTTCACTAGCAATCATTTTTTATATCACATTGAAATCATGATGCACAAAGGAAGATTACCGTACCAAAATCCATTTTCCCTTTCCAAAACATTTTTCCAATATACATAAAACTTTTCCTATCATTTATGTGTTTATGTGTTTATGGTTGCTGCTGGTTATTTTTATATTTGTTTCTCTCAATAATTCTCCGTAATTAATTTATGTTATTGGGTAAATTTCTTAACAATTATCAGAGCCATGGTTGAGGGTTTGGGCTTTGAATGTATGCCTTCAGTGAAGGATTTATTTTAGCCCAATGGAAATGGTGTTGCAGAGAGCAGTCCTGTAACAGAGCCATGGCTGACTTCATTCAAGGAGTAGAGCAACTTCATTTCTGATTTGAAGGAATCAGAGAGGAAAGCATTGCAGGAGTTGAAATGCCAGATCAAGGAAGCAATCACGAAAAATGAATTCAGCGAGCATGAAAAAGAGAAATCCGATGGGATCAAGAATTGAACCCGTCACCTATTGAGAGAGGATGGATCAAAATCACAGCAGTAGTAAACAAAAAAAAAAAAAAATTAATGAAGTCAAAATTATTACATGTAAATGGGCATACTACTGTAAGACTTGGTAAGGCATGTGTACCCCTCGGTGATCACCAGAAAAGTTTGGGTTAGAGCTAGGTGATAGGGGGGATGTCGGGTTAACAATACCCCGGTAAAAACTATGAGGGGGGTAAGACCTAGAGTGAGCGAGATTGTCTCACTTAGCAGGTTTGGCTGGAGTTAGTCAAGGAACCCCAAGTCAAGTTTAAGGGGGGAATTATTAAGTAAACTTGACTCGGGATAGAGTCAAAGGAGATTAAACAGTGATGGTTTTGGGGCACATGGTATTGTGCACCCATGGTATTCTGCCCGTGGTATTATATGTAATGGAGCCTATAAAAGGCTGGAAGGACTTCATTGTAATGCAAGGGCCTGGAGGTGAGCGGTGAAGGCTCACTTGGCCGGATTGGCCAGGGTTTTGGCCAAGGATAATGAAATTTCATTATGATCGGGTTTTTCCCCGGATTTGGGGTTTTCCCACATAAACATGTGTGTTTATGTGTTTATGGTTGTTGCTGGTTATTTTTATATTAATTTCTCTCAGTAATTCTCCATAATTAATTTGTGTTCTTGGGTAAATTTCTTAACACTAATAAATCAAAACAATTAAATAATGTTCAAATTAAAATCCTTTAAATTAAACATTTATGATTGCAATTTAATATTTGTATAACAATTTCCACCTAGTTTATGGAAAATGGCTTTAACCCAAGAAATCAATTTTAACTTTGTGTTATAATATTTTTCAATTTTTAAAATGTAATTTATTTTATATTTTATTGATAGTGTAAAGGTCACATGTGAGATCCAAAAAATCTATGCATATTTATACTGATGCATTCCAAAATCATTCTAATTGGTATTCAATTTTTAATTAATAACTATAATATAAATTCAATGTACATACACAAATGCAATTATGAAGTTTTCTAACTATAATATAAATTCAATGTACATACACAAATGTAATTATGAAGTTTTCACAAATTTTTAAGGTAGTTTGCTTAAACAATGACTATAATTTAACGTTACATTCAAACCTTATATTCCTTAAATAAACAAAAATTCTAAAATCATATTATAACTAAATAAATTTGTGAAATATGTGTGTGTGTGGGCTCTTTTATGATTACCTGGTATATCCTGGGAGTAGTCGTATGGTTGTCTCAATGATTAAGCCATGGGAATAGTCATATGGTTGTCTCAATGATGACTCATTAAATCAGTTATTAGAAACTACAATGTTAAAAAATAAAAAATAAAAACAAAATTAAGTTATATTGATAGTTGTCATAATATTTAAATATTTATTTGTGATGTTCTCGTTGTAAAAATAATAATTTGGGTTTATAGCTTGCACATGGTTTTGGATCTATTGTTTGGGACCCATGGTTTTGGTTACACATGGTATTGTTCCTCTAGTATTTCCTTGTCTAGACTATTTAAATAGAGTATATCTCTCACAAAATAAATAGAGAGTGAAAAATAATAATTCAAGTTTATAGCTTGCACAGGGTTTTGGTTACACATGGTATTGTGGCCTTCGACTCGCAAAAAAAAGAGAGAGTGGAAGGCATAGGACATTGGAGTGGAGGTGACTTTGATGTATATTGTATTATTAATAAAAATCATTGTTGATCATTTCCCATGGTTTTCCACTTAAACTCTTTGTGTTGTCTTAATAAATTATTATTGATTTAAGATTTATTGTAATTTATTTATTGATTGGTGTTCAAAATAAAGGATATTGAGAACATTTTTAAACATGGTTACAATGTATAATCAAACAAATTAGAGATTTTCACAATTTTTTTAAATATATTTACTTTTGACTTTTTAGGTGATTAAATAGTTTGTCTTTATCTATTTAAAGTTGATATAAAATTGTATTTTGTTGTGTTTTTTTCCGGGTAATTCTTAATAGAGACATTGAATTGTATTTTGTTTTGTTTTTTTCCAGGTAATTCTTAATAGAGACATTGGTAATGCTTCATAGACACATTGGTAATGTTTAATAGAGACATTGAATATTTTTTAGTTATAAATTATCAGAAATTTTAGTTATTATATTATATATATTATAATATATATATATATATATATATATATATATATATATATATCAACTTTATATTAAACATGAAAATAATTATGCATTTATTTGGTATTTAACTGAATATTGAAGTACGAGGATGAGAAGGAAAAGATTCAAAAATATTTCCACATAATTTCAAGGAGATGATAGAGTTTGATGAGTCACAAAATTCTGTGGAGGCTATTACAAAAATGAAGTACTACTACGAGAAATATAAGCTAGGAATGATTGGAAAGAAAAAGGAAGCCTCAAATTCAAAGGAAAGAAACGCAATCTAAGATAGGAATGATTAGAAAGAAAAAGGAAGCCTCAAATTCAAAGGAAAGAAGCATGCAATTGCGCAGAAACTACTTGGAAAAAAGGAAGGGAATTCAATCACCATTAGCAAGGGTGAGTTTTAGAAAAGGTTTACTAATTTAGAGAGAGACTTATTCGCTCAGATTGTGAGAGAGGAGGCTAATGGCTATCGAGGGGAACCACATAAATGTTGAACTTATGATAAAAACCATAGGAAGTGGGATTACCCATGAAAGAATGACCGCCTGAAGTTATAAACTACATATTGATTTTCTAATATAAATCAATATTATTTTATATAACTAATTAATTATATGATACACTTTATATATATATATATATATATATATATATATATATATATATATATGATATATATATATTTCTATTAAAAAATAAATAAATTATTTTATATACATATATAATTTGAAACCTATGAATTATTAGTTTTATTTTAATATCTATTAGAAAGGTTGAGTGATGTTGCTAGGTGTTTATTGGTTCCTCTGACTTTTTTATTAGTTTCTATTTTTTTTTTTAAATTTAATTTGTATAAGTATTGGATTTAGATGTGAAACAATTATTGCCTAGATTTACAGTTAGATTTCACATCATGTTATATTTTACTTATTGAATATCTATATTCCCTCTCTTTGATGTACAAACATGTTCATGATGGTGTTGTGTTGGGAGTAATTAAAATGAAGTTGTATAATTATATGTACTTCTCAATTATTCTCATTGTTAATATATATTCTATGATATCATTATTTATACTTTTTGTTACATAAGGATATGAACATGCAAAGAATATTTGTCTCCTTGAAATAGAAAGGTTTGTCGCTTAAAAAACATAGAGAAAGGATACAAATATCTTGAGTGGAACTAAGACAAGGAACTAAAAAAGTCATATACACATAGAGAAAGGATACAAATATCTTGAGTAGAACTAAGACAAAGAACCAAAAAAATCATATAATAATTGTTAAAATAGATAATCCAACTAAGAATAACATAAGGATACATATACCCATTAAATCTATACAACTAAATTGATAGAGAGAAAGGACCATATTCTTTGCATTAGAATGAACCAAAACCATAAGCATTACACTATCTATTACAATGGCAAGAGTACTAGTCCTTCTACCTTGAAAAATTTAAACAAAAGATAAGTAATGAATAAACATTGTTAAACACAAATGTAATAGCAACAAGGTTATACAAATAAAGTAGCTCCCCTCTTCATATGCCCATAAATCACAAAAAAAATTCTAATATTTTAGAAGAAATACCACGGAGACTAAAGGATAAGGTACCAAATTTAAATTACAATTCTCAAAACCATAAAAATTCCCACCAATTCCCACCTTAATCAATAAATGAACAACATCCAAGGCTTGCAATAACACCTTATTTATAGCCCTAGCATAATCAATCCACTATTGAAATTGCTTTCCATTCTTGTCGGCCTACAATAATTACTCTTACAAATTTGGCACAAATGTTTACTAAATCTTTTAGCCAAATCCAAGAGAAGGTACCCAATGTGAGAAGGGTTAAGAACCATCCTCAAAACTATCCTCTGAAGCTAATATGAGATAGGGTCCTATACAAACATTAATTACTAAAATGATGCATGTGATCAACCATTAAGGAATGTGATATATGATATTTTACTCATATTTTTATGAATTCATATAAGTTTAAAAAAATGACTACTTTAATTTATTGTTTTAATGTCTTCCTTATAATTGAGAAATCCCCTAAAATAATTAATATCCTCAAATACAAAGTCCAATATAATATATTTTCACTATACATTTTTAAATTATATTAAATTAGAAAATAAATTTAATATAAATAGATATTTATTTGTTTTTAATATAATTTTATGAAACTTTATTACTCTCTTCAATATATTATTATGTGACTATATCTTATTTTATCATTTTTAAAATTTCAAATATAAATTAAATAAAATATAAATTTATGTAATATTAAGTACAAATTTAATATGCTTAAATTTTATATTTTAATATAAATTTACATAAATAAATCTACATGATATATAGATTTACATTAAATAAATCTACATTACAACATAACTATATTAAATGAAAATATGAATAATATTACATCTATTTTCAATATATCGATTCTCCTATAAAACAATTTTAATATATTAAATGTATATATGAATAATAATACATCTACCTTCAAAATATCGATTCTCCTCTACAATTCTTCTACCTTCAAGATATCGATTCTCCTACAAAATTCTTTTAGGTCATCTAACGTTGTTCACCTATACTTCAAGTCGAATCTTATGGCAACCGACCACCAAGGTTTCCATCACGCTCACGATAAGGTAAGGTCTTGTAATTTGATCCATTATTGCTCTGCCCTTCTTCAAGGAATCAAATTCTATTTTTAATGAGGATATTAATTTTTTTAACTGTGTTAAATTTGAGACTTTTTAAAGTAATCTTGATAATTCCAATGCAAGGAATGGAAACATACATTGTGTAGACCATTAAGTCGTCTCACGAGAAAACTCTAAACCCTTAGGAATGTTACTTTGATTAAAAAATTATCACAAGGCCAAAAATATATGTGCCACTTTGGAACTTGAAATTATACATACCACTCAGTCATCTCATTAAAAAACCCTTATGAACTTTAATTTAATTAAAAAAAAATAGTGATGAAATGGGAGACTACGACTTAGCAAGTAAGCTTTCTCCTCGATCTTCCAATTTTTGTGCAAGGATAACTTACAACACTAAATTCAAATCCATCCGCCAATAACGCAAATAATTTCACTTGCAAGCAAAGCTTTTACTGAAGGATTTCCGCCTTGAGAGAAACTTGAGGAAATGAAACCCTATATACTGCAATGAAGATTAATATTTCAGTAGCGTTTGACATTGCAATGAAGATTTATATTTGGGTAGTGTTTGAAATTCCAATCAATCATTCTTTGTGCCATGTTTAAACAGATTTATTATTTTCTCAATACCTGGTGTCGAGGCGTGCGAATACGGAACTATAAGAGAAGTTTAAGCTCCATCGTGATATGTTTATTACCAAAGAAGCACTCTCAGTGCTAGATTCGAACTGGAACCGCACTTTTCAAAGTTGAAATTGAGTTTGAACAAGGAAATAGTGGGATAAAAGCCCTCCGTGAAACTTTGTCAAGTCCGGGCCAAAATTCGGGTTCCTCGCTAGACAGAATACTAAGAAAGAATAACTCAGTTAGCAAAAGAAAGTTGCCCTGAATATATATGGAACACGAAAACACCCTGTAAATTATTACCATCAAAATTGTTGTCCTAAAATAATAACAATAGAGGCGTGTCAAATTAATATTCTTCATATTCCACCACTGCGCCTGCATTGTCCATCTTTCTGACATTACAGAAGCACGCAACATTCTGAAAATTTGCTTCAATTCGCCTTCACCCATAATTTTCGGTTCGTTCGAATCTAGATCGAACTCGATATGGTATAGCTAGAAATCTGCGAAGCACTCCAGGTCTTCCTTAGGGAGGGCATTTTTCATTTCAATTTAAAAAACTTACGTGGCACAGCCCACCCTCTCACATTTCATTTCAAGCGAGACTGTAAGTTTGAAATTTTGAGCGGGACTGCGAGTTTGAAATCTTGCGCGCGGAGGTTTCCTTGAATGTGTAGGTGGAAGTACCGAGTTTGAAATCTTGCGCGCGGAGGTTTCCTTGAATGTGTGTAGGTGGACAGTGCATTTTCATTAACTACATCCACTTGCATTAAGTACATCCAAGTGATTAAGTCGGAGGCGGGCAGGAACACCGGAGCCAGAGGCAGGCAGGAACGCATCGCCGGTCGCGGTGAGGTCTCGGGCAGGAAGGCATCGGAGCTGGGTGATGATGTATGCGTTGATGCATGAACATGGTATGTCAAATTCCTGTCAGTAGTGTAAGGACTATAGCATTAACTATGCTATAGTCGCACAAATAGCACTCGCCGTATATATATAGCCAGGGTTGAATATTAAACACGCTATACCGTGTGAAAACAGAGTTCACGCGTGCGCGGTTTCCAAATGGCCGGTGCGCCTGCATGGTCTCTCCCTATCCAATAGACAAGACCGACGAGGAAGGTGTGTTTGATCGGAGGTGCGCTAGTTGGACATTGTCAACCGAATGGACAACGCGTTGGTGCAGTTTCCAGAATGGCTGCGGCGACCACATAGCATGTGCTTATCAGAAAGTGAATGATGACGAGGAAGGTACGTTTAATTGGATGGAGCAATGTGACATTGTGAAGTAACGAATATTAATAATTAATAAATTTATTAACTTCATTCATAACCCCAAGTTAACTGAATCAGAATCAGAATAACCGGTCCATGGTACACAGAAATAAAGCTTTTTAGGTAAACATAGTTTAACATAGTGATTAAACCGATGGGAAAGTAAACACATGTTATTTAGCAGCGTAATCATGCTTTAGAAATGCGCATGGACAGATAAAGTATGCACATTCCAATATACAAGTAGTTTATTACCTCATTGAAAAGGCCTCTAAGAAATTTATGTTACACGTTTTAATTAAAAAAAATTGTTCATATTTGAAGATAAAGTATAAATTATGGTAATAAAGTTAAATTTACATATAATTTTTTAGTGCGATATATTAGTTTAAATATATATATATATATATATAATAATATATATTAATCTTTTTGGTACGATATCTAATCTCTAAATATAATATGGGTTTTTTAAGAGTTTTTTTTAGAAGGATAGAGTTAAAATTTTAATAAATTTTTTTTAAGATATTTAATTTTCCTAAAATATTGTGTTTTCTTAAGAGTTTGTTCATAAGAGGGACAAGTTTTGGGGATTGGGGATTTTAACTATGGTAAAACAAAGAAAATTTGGGAAATAAACTTGAGGTGAAGTTTCTAAGACTTATAAGTCATTAGTAGAGCCTTGAGTTATCTCATGGGATTTTATGGGATTTTTAAAAGGGATATTCATATTTTAAGTGAAATATTATTGCTCATATAATTGTATAGTGGTGATTGCTCTCAAGGCCTTAGAAATTACTATGGGAAGAACATAACGTCTTTTGGTCCTAGATGAGGTTCCAATAGACCATGAGTGAGAAATAAAATTGCAAAATACAAAACATGCCTTGTATAA
>APFE031302457.1:0-118085 GCA_000404065.3 Pinus taeda
GAGAAACTCAGTTCTTCATTGTATATTTTGACAGAGGATTAATGAAAGGCAGCGGCTCTATTTCATGAGATTCTTGTGGTGTGAGTGTAGAAAATGTGTTCTCTTTATGTTTCATATGTATTTCGTTATGTTTCACAGTTTCATTCATATTCATTTCTAATGAAATTTTATAAGTAAGATAAGGTAGAATTCATGTTTATTGCTTTTCTTGTGGGAAAGTTTCACGTTATGTGTTCTTCTTCTGTTGAAATGGATTCATGTGTTCATGCCCTTTTCACCCTCCTAAACAATCTTTCTGTTCCACATTACTTCAAATTTAATTGCTAGACTTTCTTCCTGTCTTGCCTCACGAATTAATCTATGCCTTTTTGTTAAATTATCTGCTCATATTCTTCGTTGGTCCCATACATCCCAGAAACCCATTCATTTATAAAAAATTTGCCTTTTGTTTCCATATTCATTTACTAGCCTAAAATCAACATTTCACTGCAAGTCATCTCAGACCATATTATGTATCTATTCACTGAGCGTGACTCCGAGAGAGCCCTCTCCTATTCTGGAAGGGCTAGCTACCAGACTGAGCATGGTTTGTGGTTACCCTGAATTTTTCCTCCCTTCAACCTAAGGAAGATTTAGGTGCTAACATAGTGGTGACTCCACTGGGGAAGATATTGCACCCCTTACTTCTTGATAATTCTAAGCTTATGGATGATAAGTTTAGGATTTGATAGGCTGAGTGAAGTGGTTGTGTCCTTTGATTTTTCTCAATAGCATGCTGGCTTCTAGAAGATATACCAGAGCTAATCTAGACCTAGATCCTCCACACATCTATGAAAATCCCAATTTGATTCCAACACTTCATCGTCAAGAGAGCTCTATATCTCCCATGTTCAAATCCCATTCATGCCCTGACATTTTTGAATATCTTAAAGAGCTAGATTTTGATGAGCAGTTTGAAATATCATTGCTCGAGACCAAATCCGAAAGGGCGGTTGACTCTACTGTCCCCAATCCACAGTTTCTTGTAGACTTGGAGACTGAAAGGGCTAATGGTCAATTGATAATTACATTTTAGCACAGCTTCAAACTCCAATTGCTAGCCCCCTACGAACTGCACACACTCCTCCAACACCTCCAAGGACAAATCCACCAAGAGTGATGGCTGCTCGTTTTGCACCTCTTGTCCTACCTCAAGTTTTAGATGATATGCCCGTAGATTATCAAAGAAAAATCCCATTTTTTTATGGCACTCCTAACAACATTACTGCTCAGCAACATGTGGACAAAATGGCAGATTTCTATGAACATCACGAGATCGATGCAGAGAATGTGGCAATGAGACTCTTTGTACAAAAATTTGCAGTTGAAGTGAGGAAATGGTTCAGGGGTTTGTCGGCTGCACATATCGCTACCTTGGCCGACCTACAAAGACAATTTTTAAACCGTTGGGAAGTGAAAAAGAATCCTCTTCAAATTCTAGCTGAATATGAGCAAATCAAACGAAACGCTGGTGAGTCGGTCCAAGACTATTACATGAGATTCAATTTTGTTTATAATGAAATTCACGATCATCTAAGGCCACCTGTGGGGATAGCCATGGTGAAGTTTCCAGATGGTTTTGATGCTGACATGGCTTATCAATTAAGAGAGAGAGAACCGGCCACAATGGAAGACATGCAGAAGATAGCGGTCAGCGTTGAATCAAATCTGCTGACCAAGAGGGCTAGAGCAAAGGCAGAAAAGAAGGTCACTGTAAAAGAAGAATCTTCCTCAGTAGATCAACTACTCTGGAAGGTAGAGTAGATGCTTGAAAGGGTGAAACTTGACAAACCTGAGCCACAAGTTAGAAATCCTAACTTTCGTGGCCAGCAACAACCACAATATAGAATAAGGCAGAGGGATTAGCGAGCCCAAGAGCAGACAGCACAACAGCCAGTACAACCACCTTTGCAGCAAAATTTTGTGCATGGACCAGAGTCAGATGAGGACGGGAATATAATAGCTGAAGAAAACCACCTCTTTACTCCTGATGATTTTCCTATTTATATTACCGAGGATGAGGAGTATGCAGAAAGTTCGGCTGTACACAAAGATGCAAATTTCATTCTAGCAAATGACACTGTTTTAGAGGAAGAATCAGATGAGTACCAAAGAGGCTATATGAATGCTCTGTCTGCCCAGCAGCAACGATATTCACTTAGAAACATAGATGTGTCGGTCAAACCAATTCAAAAGAGAAAGGATGGTGAGACATCAAAGAATGATTCATCAGTTACACAAAGGAAAGGAAAGGAGGCAGTTGGTCTGAATAGTAGCAAATCACCATCAGCAGAACAATCAAGCCAGCCAATTGCATTGAAAGAAAAGGAAAGGAAAGAAATCCCAGTCAAAGAGGTATAAAAGGTTCCCGCTTTTGATTTAGAGAATGAAATTTCCAAATTGAAAGTATCCATTCCCTTGACTGAAATAATGAGGAACAGTAGTTATAAAGGGCAAGTATCTAAAATTTTGAATTTGGACCCAATGTCTGACATGGTGAATGTCGAAGATGATCAACCCAAAATGATTTTTGGGCCAGCATCAAATGGTGATTCTCCTGATAGTGATGTGCCACCTTTTTATATCAGTTTAAGATTAGATGATTTTGTGTTACATAATGCCATGTTCGATTCCGGAGCTTCTCACTACCTCATGCCCAAAGCTATCATGGATAAGTTGGGTCTGGACATCACCCGGCAATACCATGATCTATATTCATTTGATTCTAGCAGAGTAAGATGTATCAGGCTCATCAAAGACTTGGTTGTGAGTTTGGATCAACTCCCAATGAAGAATGTTTTGATGGATGTTGTCGTAGCAGATATTCCTCCCAGGTTTGGCATGCTTCTTTCCAGGTCTTGGGTAGTGAAATTGAAAGGGACATTGCAACTAGATTTATCCTATGCAACGATTCCGGTGTTTGGCCAAATGAGGAAACTATATCGGGAGCAAAAAATGAAATACATGATTACAGGCAAGGAGAAACCAATAAATCATCCGATTAATTATGTACATACAGATTTCGAGTTTTTGTTTTGTATTCTAATAGTTTCACTGATATCGATAGTTAGTTAGTAGAAGCAGATGACATTCCAGAAATAATAGAAAATTTTAGAGGAGTTTTAAAGAGAGAGGGACAAGAACAATAGAACATCGTTGAGCAATCAGCTGAAAGTAATGGACAGCAAGAAGACAAAGCACAACAAACAGATTTTCAACACTTGCAAGAGGAGGAAGAAGGTTTGTGGACCATGGATTTCGATGGAGCAAGGGGAAATGATGGCGCTGGAATTGGAATTTGGGTACGCAGTCCTTTCTCCGCCCCGAACAAAGTGCCTAGTAACGTGCGAGTATGCTCTTACAAGTTGGCTTTTGATTGTTCAAACAATGAAGCTGAGTATGTAGCTCTGATTGCTGGCCTAAAAATTCTAAGAAAGCTAGATGCTAAGAGGATTGCAGTATATGGCGACTCCGAATTGGTGATTAAGCAGGTCAGAGGTGAATATCAAGCAAATCATCCTCCGATGCGGGCTTATCAGAATGTAGTCCTAGACATCCTAAAATTATTTTCAAAATACACATTGACATGTGTGCCTCGTATACAAAATAACATTGCTGATGCTCTTGCCAAGGCAGCAAGTAGTTTGAAGATCCCAATGAACTCAAGCAATAAATTCGAAATCCATGTCAAGCATCGTCCGACAGTCCCGGACAATCAGAGATATTGGCAAGTTTTCCAAGATGATGAGGAGATTGATGATTTTCTGCAAAACAAAGGTAAATTCAAAGAGACCTCAATTGATGTAGAAAATGATGATGGTAACGATAATGGGAAAGATGATGTGCAGATAAATCAGATGGACGTGCTGCAGCTAAAGAATAACGTTATTCCTAAAGGCTTGATACCTTTATAAGAACTCTTTGATCAAGATGATGTAGCCCGCAAACCAACATTGCAGCCAATAGAGAAGGGTGTGGAAGAGGTCAATATCGAAACAACTGGTAATCCTAAAATGATAAAACTATCTAAAGCATTGCCACAAAGGATCAAAGTCAAATATATCAGTTTGTTGTCTTCATTTGCAGATGTGTTTGCTTGGGAGGCTAAATCCTAAGCTACTGCAATCAATTGAAAAGGAGATAAATAGGTTGTACAAATCAGAAATCATCGTTCCCATCAGATTTTCAGATTGGATCTCTAATTTGGTGCCCGTACAAAGAAGATAGGTGAGATTCGCTTGCGCATTGATTTTAGAAATCTCAATAAAGTTTCATTGAAAGATAACTATCCACTGCCCAAAATGGACCATATACTTCAGCAAGTAGTGGGAGCATCTTGTATGTCACTACTTGATGGTTATTCTGGATATAACCAAGTTTCTATCCATGAGGATGACCGAGACAAGGCAGTGTTCACCACTCCATGGGGAACCTTTCATTACACTAAAATGCCTTCCGGTTTGAAGAACACGGGTGCCACATTTCAGCATGCAATGGACTTTGCTTTCGCAAATGAGAAGGATGTCTTTTTGGTTGTGTACCTAGATGATCTGACGGTGTTTTCCAAATCTGATGAAGAACACATGTACCATCTAAAAATTGTCTCTTAAAAGTGCATAAAATATGGCTTGTCACTGAATCCGAAAAAGAGCTTGTTCGCCATGGAGGAAGGCAAATTACTCGGGCACATTATCTCAAAAAATGGCATTCGTATTGACCGAGCACGTGTACAAGCATTTCAGCAAATTGATCTGCCCTAGAATAAGAAAGAGATTCAATCTTTCAATGGTAAAATGAATTTTCTACCTCACTTTGTACCTAATCTTACTGAGCACCTAAGAGAGATTACAAACATGCTTAAGAAGGATAGCCAAGTAAAATGGATGGAGCAGGCTGTAAAATATTTCAATTTAGTCAAATTGGCTCTTTCTTCAGCTCAAATTCTAGTCAGCCCGAACTACACTCAGGATTTCATATTGTTTTCATTTGCTTCGGAGCATATTATGGCAGCGATGTTATTACAAAAAAGGGATGATCACGAAAGACCAATTTCTTTCTTCAGCAGAGCTATAAGAGATGCAGCCTTAAAATACAATATCATTGAGAAACAAGCCCTTGCACTTGTGAAAGCATTAAAATATTTTCGGGTATATATTCTACATTCTCATATTTTGGCCTATGTTCCTAACGCTGCTGTCAAAGATGTTTTAGTGCAGACCGACCTGGAAGGAAGACGAGGCAAGTGGATTGCAACTTTGTTGGAATATGATGTGGAAATAAAGCCCACAAAGCTTGTTAAAGGATAGGGATTGGCAAAGTTAATGGCCGAGTCAAACTTGCATGCCTTAGACATAAATCTGATTGCTGCTATGTCCGATGAGAATGAGGAAGGATCGTCAATTCAGGTATCTGAAACGTTTTCTCCTTTTCCGTGGTATTTAGATATCATATATGTGCTTAAAAATTGCCACCACCACCCAGCATGACTAGAAACAAGGCTAGAACACTCAAATTGAAGGCTGCCAAGTTTTGCATTCTGAATTCTGCACTTTATTGGAAAGATACTGATGGCGTTCTGTTAAATTTTTTGGTGGAAAAAGAAGCAAAGAAGGTCATGGAGGATTTCCACGAAGGAGACTGTGGTGGTCACCTTTTTTGGAAATCAACAACAAATAAAATTCTGAGAGCGGGATACTATTGGCCGACATTGTTTGTTGATGTATATAAGATCATCAAGAACTGTCATAAGTGCCAGATTTTTGAAGGAAGGCAGAAGTTACAGCCTTTACCACTTAAGCCTATTGAGGTGAGTGCTCCATTCCAGCAATGGGGGTTGGATTTCATTGGTGAAATCATCTCGCTTCTTCCGGTCAGCATAGATGGATCCTCACAGCGACATGCTATTTCACAAAATGGATCGAGGCAATTCCCACCAGACAAGCTACAGATGCAGTAATTATTTCATTCCTTGAAAATAACATCTTGTCTCGCTTTGGTTTCCTGGATAAGTTGATCACTGATAACACAACAACTTTCAAATCGAAAAGGATGGTAGAATTTTGTCATAAATGTCACATCATTTTGGGTCACTCAACTGCCTATCATCCATAAGGAAATGGATTGGCGGAGTCTTCAAATAAATCATTGGTCAACATCATCAAGAAGCTACTGGAAATAAACAAGAAAAGCTGGCATAAGAGGTATGTCAATGCACTTTGGGTAGATCGGGTCAGTCAGAAGAAATCCATTAGTACATCCCCTTTTGAGCTTGTTTATGGAGTTGATACAGTGTTTCCTACCTCTCTCTCAGCCCCTATAGTCAAACTTCTTCAGGAGGCCGGCAGTGAAGATTGTTTCCATCTCTTGATTGCTGAACTCTCATTCTTACTTGTTCTTCACTTGTTTTGATCACCTTTTCTGCTGCTGTTACTATAAATGTTGCCTCACATGTTGCTCTAGCTGTCACTATGAATGTTGCGGCCTCCCAAACTTCCTTTCCCTCTGCAACATTCCTTTGCTCTCCATCTGCAATCTCTTTTTGATTATTATTTACGACAACCACTTTATCATCCTTCTTCAGCAATCTATCCCGGATATTCATCCTCTGTTCTTCCAATTTCTTCCTTTGGAAGTCCAATTCTCTATATAACTCAATAATTTTACTTAGAGTGGACTTCAGAAACTTTACACGATCTTCCATTTCCTCATTTGTTATTGTCTCATTATCACATGGTCTTTATTCTGCTAAATCTTCTTTAACATCCTTCAGTAGATGTTCTTCCTCTTCCCCCAAACCTGCAATCACACACAAATCATTAGTTTTAAAATCACAAGACCTTATGGTCTTATTTGATGCTTCAGTCATCAAATATTTCGGCTGCTTCAAATCATTCATATGATTCAACTCCTCCAGTTCTTCATCACTTTCAAAAAGTAATGGTCCACTCTCTGGGTAACATATTGAAACTTCAACATCTTCATTTTGTTGTAGCTCAACTGTTTCGAGCTTCTCTATCCTCTATCTGGCATCAATAACATGTTCAAGTTCCCTTAGTTCCTTTATCAACTACATATTTACCTGATGATTCCACTTCTTTTGTAGCCTCTGCCACTTTAGCTTCTTTCTGATGACATAACCATGCTTCTGGTCTACCTCATTTATTTGCAACATCTCCATTAACACCTCAAGCTGAACTTCTATTTCAGCCTTCTCCCTTTCATATTCCTCTTTGCTTAATTGTCTCTGTATGCCAACTGCCTTGGCGCCCTTCTCCTTTTGTCCTCTGCTGTGATTTATTTCAGAACCTTTGTTACGACTGTCACTAGTCATCATCCTTTCCATCTCTATGAGTTCCTTACTCACTTTTCTATGAGTTGCACTAAAGCCTCTTCAACAGCAAGTCCTTTCCTGCCGCCACTTACCTCACCAAGCTCTCCTCACTCAGTCTTTTGGCAAGCAATTGGTTCTCAATCTCCGGAACCTCCTTTGAGCACTTCTCTTTGCTCTTCATGGCTTCAACTCATCTGCCTGTTCACAACTGTCTTCCTTATCCAATCTCTATTGGATTTCCTCAAGGTTCTGCCACCTCTATTTTTTCACTTAGAAACTTTCACCAGCTTCCTTTATTTGTTAGTTTCAATAATATTTCAATGCAAAGACTATAATATTCTATTCTTCAAAAACATATCATCTTACCTCCAAGATCTCATCTGATCTTGTTCTTCCATTCACCTGCACTTCAATTACCTTCAGAATCTCACCACTTCTACAAATCTATTCCGCCAAATTTTTATGCTTCCTCTGTGAAATTTCACTGTCAATCAGATTTTAAAATCTAATCCTCTCTTCCAATATTTTGGCTTTATCCGGCAAACTTCAACTGTCAGCAATAATTCCTTCTTTGTTGAGTTTCTTCTTTGCTGCAACCATCAATCCTCTATCCATTTATTTGTCAGTAAAACTCAAATCAAAATTAACCAAACACAATACCTGCATGACTCTTCCTTCATTCAGCTGCATTCTGGTTGCTTGACTGTCAAATTAGAATCTGATCTCCTTTTCCTGCATTTTGATCAATTGCAATTGTATATACTGCATTTCAGATTTAAAATCTGATCTTCATTATACATTCATTTCAACAAACCTTCTGTCTTCAAACAAACATTCTTCATTTCAACAGAGCCAAGCTCTGATACAAAAATTTGACGCAAGCCTAGAGCTTGCAATCACCAGGATCTTCTACACTCATGTATATGATAACATGCACCTCAAACAATTACCTAATTCAAACTTCAATACGCGGTAATTTTCACCCACTGGCAATCCCAATTAATATGCAGAAACTTATCTTTCAATTCTTGGCAAACTCAAATCAAAATAATTCGTAGAAACTATCCTCAAAAAATAGTTCAAAACCCACAACCCAACCATCTTCTTTTCAACAGGTTCAATAGCATTAAAAATCCCTTGTTCAAGTCTTATAAAGACTTTTCCAAAAAACCATCAATTTCATTGTTTTATTTTAAAGCCCCAATGCTTCTAATTTAAGAATGCATTTTGTTAGTGTCGGTCTTGAAAGCCCTCCATCAGTGATCGAAAAGCTCTTTGCATTTGCATTAGTAGGTGTCTCATTAGTGTCAAATTTTGCATCCCGTTAGGCATGCCATAACCCTGATGGAGGAGCTGGTCTTTATGCCCCTCTTGGCTTTGCTGGATCAGGTCATATCAGTTATTAAAGTTTTTCAAACTTGTCTTGATGTGTCTTATTGTCAAAGTCCTAGGTCTAGGGTTTTGGTCATTTGTCTCTGCAAGGTCATGTCTCTGAAAATCCATGAGTACTCAGCAAGCCAGAGGGAGGTTTGTTAACATGTTTCTTCGATATTTTTATCTTGTACAGTCAATTTTTACCTTGGATTTAAAAACTCTTTTTTTAAAGCCCAAGGTCATTTTCTCAGTTTTGTAAATAAGTGATGAAATTTCAAAGTCTTCAAATAGACAAACTGCAACCCTGGTCCCCTTGCCAAGATCCTTCAGATGATCTACCTGCAAAAAGAATCAAGTAAAAGCACTCAAAAAGTCAAATTCAGGATAAAGGAAACCAAAATCAGTGTTTTTTAAAAAGTGTCAAAAAGAAACCTTATAAACTGGGTTTATGGATAATTTTTTTTTTATAAAAGGTATGTTCCCTCCTTTCACTCTCATTGTGCATTTGAAAGCTTGCAAGAGAGGGTTTGAGAGAGTGATAGGCGAAAGGAGCGGAATTGCAGTGATTTCGGGCCGCTGAGCAGTGCGAGACCCGTTGAGAGGTCTGTGCGACCCGTTGAGCTGCCGGCCTGAAAAACTCAAACAAAATTCCCAACTTCTCTTCAAATCAACTCAATCGCTTGAGGTAGGGTCTTTATTCATTGTTTTAGAGAAAGATGATGAAATTAAGGTGGTAGGCTATGGTTTTAACTTCATATCATGCAAATGAAATGACTTATATGGCTGCAATATGTGTTAGGGTTTTATGATGTTTCAAATTGTTTTTTCCCTCAGTTGGTTTCCTTTCCCCTTCCCTTCTTTTCATATTCATATACATGTAATTTTCCCTATGTATTTGTCACTGAAATGTAAATTCCCTTCCTATCCCTAAATCACTAAATTGAAACCCTACCCCTCCCAAGACACACATATAAAACAATGTATATATAAAGTTTCAAAACCCTATATCCCCTATCGTATGCATGTACAAAAATAACAAAAATTGTTGATTTAAAATGTCAGCAAGTTGGTGCATAAATTCCCTTTTTCCCTTGATTAAACATGTGTATATATACTCCATGTTTATTTCCATATATGTTTTCCCTATATACAAGGTGTCTTTGCAAATGATTTCCTAAATTCCAATAAGTGTTCCTATAAGCATGATCATTTGCTAAATCTCCCTTGAAATTCCCTGTTATTTTCATATTTTCCCATTCCTTATTAAGAAATTCCCTCCCCTAACATTCCCCTCATGTTTTCCCCTTGAAACAGCATAGAGTTCAGCATTTTTGCAGGCAGAAACAATAGTTTCATTTGTCTTTCAGTTTGTCCACTTTGCTCCAAAAACCATGTCAGAAGCCGAGACTTATGAGCAAAGTGATGACCATTCATCATCTACAAAGGAGAGGAGGCCTTGTAAGGGTGGACATCATGAGCGAGAGGAGCCCACCTCTCTGGCAGAATTACAGGCCTGCCCCATGGCAGTGAGTTGTTTTCAGTATATGTCTTGTTATGATTTCTGTTTGAGAATTTCTCAGATTCAGCATCATAGAGAGTTAGCCCGCTTGTTTGCATTGCACCTCCATGATGGACATGTCACTCTGGCAGGGGTGAACTTCACATTGACTCCTGAGGTGATCTCACAGGCTACAGGGATACCAAATGTGGGTGAGGTGTGGCCTAAGCGCAGATTGCTAGATTTTGTTCACTTTGAGCCCTATGTCTGGCCATCATTTGTGGAACTTTTGACAGGTGTTTTTCCATTCAGATTTCTCTGGAGCGAGTATGCTCCCATCATGAGGCTTATTATGCATTATTTTACTTGTGAGGGCAGATTTTCATAGGTGTACTCCTATCATATTCGCCTTTTGATGCATTTCACCCGAGTGAGGATGATGAACATCCAGATCTTCTTATTTCAGAACATTCAGAGGATGGTGCCCATGTTGCAGAAGAATACCCCAGCTCAGCAGTACAGGAGCCTATACCATTATGGTTTGATTCAGCTCATAGTCTCACATCAGTTGACTCAGCAGGGCATTTCATGGGAGGAGGTCATCTCCCGTGAGTTTTTCACAGTGCCACATCAGCCACATCTCAGGAGGTCATTCATGAGGAGGGAGAACCATCTCAGCAGCCTAATGCTCCCGTCACTCGACATGTTAGCTCCACTCGTTTGGTCACTTATCAGAAAGGCCCAAGGGCCTTATTTGCAGAAGCCAGGCGAGTACTATCTCCACAGCAGGTGGAAGGGGTCTCGCCTTCATCGTCATCACAGCGAGTGTTATCTCCACATCAGGTGGAAGGGGCCTCACTTTCTTCACCAGCACAGGTACCAGAGAGGGGCAAGCAGCCCATGATCGAGGAGAGATTGTCTGGCGATCCAGTTATTGATCTTGACGCCGGTTCTCCTAGCATAGAGCTCAAGGATATCATCCGAGAGCAAAGCACTGAGATTCAGTCGCTGCAAACGAAATTATTGATGGAAAAATGGATAATCAACTATTTAGAGCAGCGAAACAAACAACTGGAGGATGAGCACAAGTTATATGAGCTGCAAAAGATTCATAAAGACGGGGAATTGGCTCGCAAGAGACCCGGTGACTTGAGACCCATAGATCGAGAATCTATGCTTATTTGGGATAATTCTCATTTGAAAAGGCTGTTAGCTAAGGCCAATCAAAATAACAAGCTGCTAAGAAACATGAAGAATCACTATTGGGCAAGGATGCATGTATGCAAGGTCAGAATGAAAATGTTCCAAAGGAGATGGTCTGAGGTTCTTAGGCGGAAGAAAAGGACCAATCCACTCCGTATCTTGGTGGAGTCATCCCTCAAAGATCATGGCACTCACTAGCATCAACTACAACACAAATCCCAAATTTTTTTGAGAATTTTGGGTAATTTTGGAATTTTTTGGAAATTTACAGGTTTTGGCTTCTCAATGGGTCTCACCCCCGGTGAGACCCTTTGTCATCGTAGCTCTGTTTGGAAAAAACTCAGAATTTTTGGATTTGGCATGAAAAGTTACACTTGCTCATCCATTAGTAAGAAATTTCATCAAGTTCTGGGCCTCCAAAAGGTCAAAATACATGGAAAATTTGACTTTCTGCCCCTTTTTTGAGTTGCAGAAACCAGTCTTTGGAGAATTACGTTTTGACAGGGCAAATGACCTCCAAATTCAAAAATTCCAGTTGGGTTGGAAAGTAGACTCACATACCTTTCCAAAAAGCCCACTTTTGCTCCATTCTGACACCAGGAAGGCCTCCAAACAGAGCTGAGAAAGTGTGAGACCCGTTGAGAAAAGGTGTGTGACCCATTGAGGAAATTTTGCCAGATTTGACCAGTTCAGCCCAAAAAACGTAGTTTGGCTCCAGTTTGACTTTTTGGGGTGAAAGATGATTATCTTTGATATAATTATGGAAACTCTAAGACACTTTTACTCTTGTTTAACACTTCTAGAAGATTCATTCATGTAAAGGGTAAAAATTGAATGCATGAACTGATTTCCAAGTTTATAGAGGCAAGTTGTTGACTGCCTATTTTGTAGTGCTTAGTTTAGAAGTTGTTCAAACTGCTCCTAGGATAGTGAGCTCGACTCCTAGAGGCAGGGAAAGAGGTTAGATCATCTATATTATGTACTCTCATACTCATTTTCATGGTTGGACTCTTGAGAGAGCAGTAGCTCATTGTATTATCTCTTGTATCTCAGCAATTTTTGGCAAGGAAGACCAGGGTTTTGCAGTCATCCTTGGGATTCTTGTGGACTCATGTGTTGATGGTGTGTTTCTTCAGTCATTGTAAGCTTCGTTATGTGTTTCATTTTCCTTCTATACTTCTGCATATTAAACAAATGAAGTGATAAAGTAAGAATTCATGCTTGCCATGCTCTGCTTTTAAATTTGTTTAATTTTAATGTTTTCTACTGTTTAAAGAGAATTCAAATTCATTGTTTGCTCTCTTTATCCTTCTCTCTATCATTCCTAACCATTCACTTCAGTCAAAGACATCATCACGGTCTCCTACCTCACCCCAAAGACTCCCTTGCAGAAACTGTGTCCCATCCCCGAAGCCAAAATTGCCCTCTCCTCAATTTGCCACCAAAAACCCAAAAACCCAAAAATCAACCTCTTTTATCAGTTTACTAGCCTAATATCAGTGATAATTTTTTGGTCATCTCCCTAATTGAATATTTTCCGAGAGAGACCGGAGAGAGCCTTCTCCTGCCCCGTAGGGCTAGCTACGAGGCTGAATGGTTTGATGTAGCTTTGAGATTTGCCTTTCTCAGCCTGAGGTGAAATTTCAAACGTTAACACATTTAACTCACATCCCAATTAACATGGATTTTTTTAATACAATCAAAATCAACCAATGCGCCCTGGGTTTGTTTTTACAAACATTTCATGCCACAGCTTTCAATACCATCTTCATAATGGAACTCCAATTCATTGCAAATTAATAACACTTTTCGGATTTTAAAATGGCAATCTATATGTGCGCCTTATTCAGAAAATTGTATCTGAATTTCATACCTGGATATCTGCATCTTTGACCAGGAATGAACTTCATTCCAGCGTTGTACCATCTGCAACGATCTGAAATTCTATTTACCTCCTTGGACGCTGCAACCTTAACTGCTCAATTCATTATTTGCCAACACACCTTCCTCTGTCTTCATTTTCATATTGCACCTTCATCATTCATTATTGCTCTCGCAATTTCAATTGTGTGTTCAACGCTTCCATCCACAGTAGCTATATATGTCTTCAATAGTGTTGAACTTCTAAAATGTCCGACTGCATTATACTATTCCACCCTTTTTATATCATCACTTCTATGGTCAATATCCAATTAACTGAATTCAACGCAGCCTCATCAATTTATTCATTTGAATTAGAAACGATGCTACTCATACCTGTAAACGCTTTTCCTAAGAGCGTTCTTGCCCCAATATCAATCAAAGACTTTAAGTCTCAGCGCCTTCAATATGCCCTCATGTGTGAACTCCGCTCTCTGCCTTCAACGCATCATGGCATGAATCGGCTTTTGAAATTACCAATCCGCTCTCAAATTCGGTCTTTTGTCAACTCTGCAAATGCTTTATTGCAGCATTCTAGTTCTTTCTCTGATAAAATCGACTTTCAACCTCCGACACTCATAATCAATGCTTCGAATTTCCGCTGAATCGAAGCTGCGCTTTTTTCAAAAACTTTTACAAGCTGCAAACTAATATAAGTCCATCGATTTCTGCAATTAATAATTTAAATACTAATCCACATAAAACAGCGCATCAAAATCCTCTATGGATGAGATCGATTTAAACTGCTATTGTTCTGTATTACCGCATGACAATTGGATTAACGCATATAAAAATACCCTGTTTAGTTTAACACTTTTCATAAAGTCGACTTTCCAAATCATTATCCAATTGACGTTCATCTAATCCTCTACCAAGAGAACCGACACATGTTCCTGCATTCCTTCAACACATTCAATTCACAATATTATATGCTTTTTGCCCTTCAGTTCAACAATGGTCTCAATGCACCAACAGATAGCGATTTCTGCTATCGATCACTCAGTCTAACATAACAGAGTTTAGCGCACTGGATTTCTCACTAAACTGTGGAGTTTAAAATGTATTAAAATACCTCTTTACGCAGAGGTTTAACACTTTTTACACTTATCAAACATGCAGAACGGGTTTCACAATTACTGGCGCTCTCCTCTTTCCCTTAATAATCAAATTCAGATCGATTTAACATAACTACTCCCTTGACATAGATAAGCTCATTATACAGAGGACAATTGCTATATAAATATCGATCTTTTTAGCTTGAACATATAAATCGATATCACAATTTCTCTTATTGCAGGCTTCCTTTGGTCGATTTTTAACAATCGATACCTCTACCATTTAACCATAAATATATATAATTGCACAACCAATCAATGTATATAAACTGAAACAAAACAATGACTTACAACTTTTTCTGGCCAGATGTTTCAATGTTGTGGCCCTTTACAATTGTTGAAGGCTTACAGCGTTACTGCTCAAGCCTACTCTCAGTCTCACAATTCTCTCACAATCTCCCTGTCTTCTTCTATCAAAACTTACTCCTATTTATACAATTTAAAAAAATCATTAAATTAAATGCTCAATCCCTTCAATTCCTCAACAAACCCCTAAATCTCTCAACATCCCTAAAGGATAGCTCTTTATCCCTAAAATCCTTCCACTAATTAAAGTCCCTCATATCCTTTTATTAAATAAAAAGATATTTACAAAAATCATCACACCCCCTTTTAACATATTTACAAAATAAAAAAAACGCCCTTGATGCTCCTGCATTAAGGTCCCTTCAATGTTGCAGCATATCGGGGTCAGAATGCCTTTCTTCTGAAGGAAATGAACGGGGAAGATAGTCCAGGAGGGCCGATCAATCGTCAGCTGCTCAAACAATACCATTTCTAAGTTATTGACGCTGCTTCCACTTTCACTGTAAATACCATTTTATTTCAGTTTGGTTAGAGTTTGTCAACTTAGTCTTCAAGTCATTTCAATATCAAATTTGAGTCAGTTTGTTGGTCATTTTAGTTTCATAAATGAGTCAGAGTCTTGTGTTGTTTGTCAAAATAATGACTCCATAGCCCAATGGACGAAGGCATTGTCTAGCTCTTCTAGAGATCTGCTGTTCTTGGCACCTCCAAGGAGCTACCATCCCCCATTGGAGCCAATGTTAGAGTTGGTCTTGTCAATCCTCTATCAGAAATAAAAACTCTTTCTGCATTTCATTTTTAGGAGTCCCACTCCATTCACTCAGCTGCATTCCACTAGGGGCATGCCACAATCTGACGGAAAAGGTCTTGTTAGTCATTTCCCCTCATATTTGGCACCTGCTAGCTTAGGTCTTTTGTCAATGTTCACTAAAGTCCATGACAGTTAATGTTCGATCTTTTAATAGACAAGAGTCATTTTCAGTCATTAGGTCTAGGGATTAGTCAATTTGGTCTTCAAACATTTCCAATAAAGCCATGCAGGCCAGAGGGAGGCCCTTACAAAGTTATGATTCAAATATTTTCATCGTTAGGGTGACAGGTTACAACCGTTCTTCAAAACTCTATTTTGAAGAAAAGTCAAACAGTGTGTCATTTGTGATAATTTTCAAAAAAGTTTCCAGTTGATCTCTTCAGGCGTAGTCATGGTTTCCTCGGCCAAATGCCATGTCATGCGACCCCTGCAAAAAGTGCCAAAAATTTCATCATTTTAGCTAAAAATTCAAAGGGAAAAGTGAAATACAAAGTTGCTTTAAATCAGAGAAAAAGTGGCAAAACCAAAACATTAGCTAAGTGGGTTTTGAAGAAACAAAAATCAAACCCATGACTCTAAATGTCTTTATAAAGGATTCCCACAAGAAACAAAGTCATTGTGCAAATCAAGGTTATAGAGAAGCATTGCAAAGTCATTGGGAGAACTTGCACGCGTTTGGAGTGACTTTAGAGTCATTTTCAGGAGCACGACACACACACAGAGGGGTGCGGTGCACATAGAGAGCGCGGCGCATAGAGTGCGACCCTGCAGTGGTGGATATACACGGGCGCGGCGCACACACAGAGCATGACACACTGGGTTTGTTGGGTGACGCGCACCCACAAATGCCTGAAATTGTTCCAAATTTGCCACAAATCGTTTGGAATTCCTTCCAATTGCCAGGTAGGGTCTATATCTTGGCTTGCTCATCAAATTTTGTAGATAGGATGATGGTTATGGCCATTTATAATTGCAATAAAAAATTCCTAAACCCTACCACTTGAAAACATCAAAGCCTTTGCTCTAGGGTTGCAAACTTGTTGTGTTGATGCCAAGGCTCCTCTTTCCCCTCTCACTTTTCCCCTTCTTTCCATTTTTCCCTTCCCCCCTATCCCACTTTTCCCTATTTTCCCTACCCTAAAACAGTACTAAACCCCTATTCCCTATCCCCTCCACTCATTTGTTAATGTAAAACCCCAAAACCCTACCTTATCAAATCCCCAAACCCTCCAACATATCCCTAAACAAAATTTCCCCCCATAACCCCTAATCCCATCATATTATTTCCCTTCCTAACACTCCCTTTTTGCATTGTTCCCCTTGGCAGCAGAGATCACAACAACACACAGTTTCATACCATCATCAAAGGACAGTCCAAGCACATTCCATATACAGTAGTCATGGAATTTGAGCATTCATTGGAGTATGAGATGGAAACCCAAAGTGATTTATCCTCAGAAGAACAGGCTCCCCGAAGACATCACAAAAGTGGCAAGCATGTTAGGGATGAGCCAACCACCCTCACAGAGTTGCAGGCCTACCCTCTTGCTATGTCATGTTTCCAGCATCTATCATGTTTTGAGTTTTGTCAAAGGGTGGCTAATGTTCGATTTCATCACGAGTTGGCCCGTCTTTTTGTGCTTCACTTACATGGAGATCACTCTATCTTGGTCGGGGTCACCTTCACACTGACACCTGAAACTGTCTCATTAGCAACTAGCATACTGAATGTTGGAGAACCATGGTACAAGAAACAAAAGGTCGATTGGCAGCACTATGAGCCATACATTAAGGCCAGTTTCCTGAGGGAGCTCCAAAGAGTCTTTCCATTCAGATATTTGAAAGATGAATATGCTCCACTCATGAAGTTGATCATGAAATATTTCAGCTGTGAGGGGAGGTTCTCTCGTTTATATGCCTATCACATCAGGTTGCTCATGCACTTTACCAGGGTATAGATGATGAACATCCCATTTTTAATTTGCAGGAACCTAGAGAGGATGAACACCTTTATGCAGCACAAGACCCTCAGTAGTAACTTAACAGTGTTTATCACTTCACTCTTATTAAGATTATGGTGGATCATCAACTGGGATTACAGGGAATTACATGGGATGACTTCATCTCCCATGACCTCTTCAACACTTCACAAGTATTATCAAAGGTTGAACATGAGACAGGTGGTCCTTCTCATCAGTGTGAGCACCATGAGACCAATGCTATGCCAATATTCATCACCTATCAGAGAGGCAGTAGACATTTGTTTGCAGCAACAAAGCGAGTGTTATCTCTACCTGGGGTGGAAGGGGCCTCGCTTCTGACATAGACAACACAAGTACAGGACAAGGGAAAAAGGTCCATGCATGACGAGGGGCCATTAGGTGAACAATAGGCTGACTTCATCCTCATTCTTTATGATGATATAGATGTGGAAAGTGCCAAACTTAGGAGGACCACCCAAGAGCAAAAAACAGAGATCCAAGACTTGTCACTCAATTTGGAGAGGGCTAAGTGGATTATTAGGTATTTGGAGTAGAGGAACAAACAACTTGAGGACCAGCATGAGATCATGGAGCTACAAAACATCCGTGAGAATCACCAAGCTGCCCAGCATAGGAGGATTGAGCTCACTCCATTAGAATAAGAGATTAACAATGACTGTGAGTCTTGGCTCGAGAGTATCAACATCCACCTTGAGAGACTGCTGGAGAAGGCTGACAAGGACAAAACCATATTGAGGTAGATGGTTTATCACTATAGGGTAGGGAACATGAGTTCAAAGGCTCGGATAAGGAGTTTGAAGGCAAAATTGAGCAAAGCGACAAAGAGGCAAAAGAGGAAAAAAGAGCAAGATCGGCTTCGAATCTTGGCTAAAGCCTCTGTGGCCCAGCATAACACCTCATATAGGATCTCCAACCCAAATTTCAAAACATTTGGGGCAATTTTGGTCACATGACAAATTTTTGGGCACAACATAGGGTTTTTCTCCCTGTGCGCACGACGCTTAGGATTGGGAGCTCCAAATCACAAATGGCTTGCATTTTTGGATTCAACATGAAAAAACATGCCTGCTGGCGCATGGACAAGAAATTTGGGCATGATTTGAGTCCCCAGTAGGTCAAAAACACTCAAAAAATTACCTCTCTACCCCTATTTTGACACACAGGAAGCAGTCTTGGGAAAATGAAGGTTTGGAGGGGCAAATGAGCACCAAATTCAGAAATTCCACTTGGGTTGGAAAGTAGATAGGACAGGATTTCCAAAATGCATGCTTGGGCACAATTTGGACTCCAGAAGGTACCTAATAATTGCCTCCAAAGTGGCACGACACATATAGATTTGGGTGTGACGCATATAGACAAAAAGGCCAAAATCACTTCCGCTTCGTGACATTTCGATTTGCGACTTTCTCCAAGTGGGCATGCTCATTTACACTACATTTTTTTTGGCAGCTAAGGCAAAGTTTAAAGAATATTTTCACTAAAGGTTGGCTTCTATCCAGGTGGCAAAGGAAGGCGAGAAGTCACCCAAGCCATTTTTCATTTTTGTAACGCTGCACCTGTAACTAATGGTTGGCTTTCCATTCCCATTTTGTAATGATTTAAAAAAATCCCCAACTCTTGGTCATTCTATTTCCCCATGGCATAGTCTATTTATTATATCCAAACCATTTGTAAAGGGTTGGTTGTAATTTCTGGGAGACTGTGGGAGAGAAACTCAGTTCTTCATTGTATATTTTGACAGAGGATTAATGAAAGGCAGCAGCTTTGTTTCATGAGATTCTTGTGGTGTGAGTGTAGCAAATGTGTTCTCTTTATGATTCATATGTATTTCGTTACGTTTCACAGTTTCATTCATATTCATTTCCAGTGAAATTTTCTAAGTAAGATAAGGTAGAATTCATGTTTATTTCTCTGCCTGTGGGAAAGTTTCACGTTATGTATTCTTCTTCTGTTGAAATGGATTCATGTGTTCATGCCCTTTTCACCCTCCTAAACAATCTTTTCGTTCTGCATTACTTCAAATTTAATTGCTAGACTTTCCGCCTATCTCGCCTCACGAAATAATCTATGCCTTTGTGTTGAATTCTCTGCTCATATTGTTTGTTTGTCCCATACATCCTAGAAACTCAGTCATTTATAAAAAAATTGCCTCTTGTTTCCATATTCATTTACTACCCTAAAATCAACATTTCACTGCAAGTCATCTCAGACCATATTGTGTATCTATTCAATGAGCGTGACTCGGAGAGAGCCCTCTCCTATTCTGGTAGGGCTAGCTACCAAACTGAGTGTGGTTTGTGGTTACCCTGAATTTTACCTTCCTTCAGCCTAAGGCAAATTTAGGTGCTAACAGAATCTTAGGATAGAATCCAAAGAACCTATAAAGGAGTTCAATTCGGGGTTTAATATTCGCATTATATTGACTCAGGGGCTTCCTCTAATATAATGCCAGCTTCGGTTTGTTCCAAACTGAACATTGAACCCCAAAAGTCCGCAATTGATATTGTACAGTTGGATAAAACTAAGGTCTAGGTTTTAGGAGAAATCAACTCAATTACTATTAGGTTATCAGCTGATCTAAGAGTGGTTCAAAGAATCGATATTTTAATCGCTGATATACCTGAATTCTATGGTTTAATTTTGAGTAGAGACTGGTCTGAGAAACTCCATGGTTATATTTCCATCGATTGGTCTCATATGTGGCTACCTTATAAAGGAAAGCCAAATCATATCAAGATCGATCATGAGAAACACATGACCCATACTGTTATTGAATTTGAACAAGAAAATCAACCAATAGCATTAAATAACAATATTTTGGGGAATTACTCATTTGAATTATTCTTTGGCAATTTCACCGCCCAACCATCACCCTTCTTGGTCAATAATTTCACATCTCAAATTGAAAATTTTTCACAAACAGATACATCAAGATGTGTTAATGTTGCTGAGAAAACTGTAAATAAAATTGTAGATAAGTCTTTGTTTTGGTCATTATATTTTGATTAGTCTAAGTCTAGTGAAGGTGCAGGAGCAGTATGCATTTTAATTAGTCATGAGGGGGAAGATACCATGTTATCATGCAGGTTGGAATTCGAATGCACAAACAATACAGCTGAATATGAGGCCTTAATTCAAGGACTCTACAAAGCAATTAGTCTTAAAGTCCAATATTTGAAAGTGTTCGGTGATTCAAAAATTGTTATAAAACAAGTTAGAAATACAATTCATTGCCTTTCTAGTCACCTTGAACACTATCAGTCTTTGGTGTAGGATCTTATATCTCAATTTTTAGCATTCAATATTTCTCTCATCCCTAGATCCCAGAATGCAACAGTAGATTTACTAGCTAATGTTGCCTCCAAACTCCTGCCATCTGAAGATTACAGCCCAGATAAATTCTCAATAGAGTTAATTTTTAGACCATCAATTCTTGATAATGCCACTAATTGGCGAGTGTCCAATCACAATGAAGAAATTTTAAACTTCTTAACTTCTGACAAGTCCTATGATGATCAAATTATTGATGAAAGTGATCATGACCTTCAAATGAAGCCAAAACTTGAAGAAAACTCAATACCTAAACCAATAGTTAAGCTTGAAGATTTATATGACATCAAGGACAGGTTTAAACAGGTTACTAATTCAAAGCTCCAGAGTTCTACTTTGAGATTTGAATTAATAAACCTTGGTACTGAGGATAATCCTCAAAACATCAATTTGGGATTAGGACTTTCTTCAGAAGAAAGAATTGCATTCATTAGATTATTACATAAGTATAAAATGTCTTATCTTGGAACTATGATGATTTGAAAACATACGATACATCGATCATTTAACATACTATTCCAATGCTTTCTAAACAAAAACTAGTATAACAGAAGTTAAGGAAGGTTCATCCTAAATTAGAGAGTCAAATAAAAGCTGAATTAAACAAACTCTTGAAAGCTAAGATAATTTTTCCTATTAGACATTCAAACTGGGTGTCCAATATGGTGCGAGTAAGGAAGAAAAATGGAGAAATTAGAATTTGTATCAACATCAGAAATCTTAACAAAGCAAGCCAAAAGGATAACTTCCCTTTGCCTACCATGGAGTAGACACTCCATTTAGTAGCTAGTTCTGAGTTAATTTACTTTTTAGATGGTTTTTCAGGGTATAATCAAATATTGGTCCACCCTAAAGACAGACTTAAGACTACCTTCAGAACCAAGTGGGGAACTTATGCCTACCAAAAAATGCTTTTTGGACTTATTAATGCTGGAGATACATTCCAAAGAGCAATGGACATAGCATTCAAAGGATTGATTAATAAATCAGTAGTTGTCTATTTAGATGATATTACTGTATTTTCCAAGAAAATATCAAATCATTTACACGATTTGAAGAAAATATTTGAACGTTGTAAAAGGTATGGTATCTCACTCAATCCAAAGAAATCCTTTTTCACTCTTAATCAAGGTAAGCTCTTGGGCTTCATTGTTTCAAAAGATGGTATTTATATTGGTCCAGATAGAATTAAAGAGATTTTTGATATTCCATTCCCTCATAATAAAAAATCCATGCAGACATTTTTAGGTCAAATTAATTTTGTAAAAAGATTTGTCCCAAATTTTTCCCAAATTGTTTTGCCATTGCAAATTATGATCAAGAAAAATTTGGTGTTTAAATGGGGACCTGCAGAAAAAGAGGCATTTGATTCCATCAAACAATCAATCATAAATGCCCCTGCTTTAAGCTCTCCTAATTTTTCAAATCATTTCATCTTATATACCTTTGCATTAGATTCATCTTATGCAACAGTGCTGACACAAATTAATGATCAAAACTTGGAAGCAACATTCTCATTTTATAGTTCAAACCTTCAACGTGTTGAACTCAATTACTCAGAAGTTGAAAAACAAGCCTTTGTTGTGTACAAAGCCATTAAACACTACTGACCCTTTCTCTTAAAAGCTCATACAAAAGTTATAGTCCCTTTTTCAACAGTTAGACAACTATTATTTCAAAGAGAATTAGGAGAAAAAAGAGAAAATTGGGTCACAACATTACAAGAATATGTCTTGGAAATCAAACCAGCAAATATTGTCAAAGGCCAAGGTTTTTGCAGGTTTTTAGTAGGAGCATCCAATATTCAGGAATCTGAAGGTACACAAGATACTAAAGAAATCAATCAGATAAGTATCACTAATCCTAAATCTCAATATGCAGATCTGATTTTCTATTTGAAAAATGGATATGCTCCTTCTAATATTTCCTATAAAAACAAACATGTCATAAGATTGAAAGAAAAAAACTTCATAATCATAGATGATGCATTATTTAGACAAAACTATGATTCAATCTTGTTAAGATGCCTATAAAAACCTGAAGTGCAAAAGGTCTTGTAGGAGCTACATGATGGACTAGCAGGAGGACATTTTGGAGCTTATACAATAGCTCATAAAATAATTCATGCTGGATAATATTGGCCCACCCTATTCATAGATACTCATGAATATGTAAGGAAATGCCGAAGTTGTCAAACCACTAGTGGAAGACAAAGAAAGCCAGCTTTCCCTTTGCAACAGGTCAACATTGAACAACCTTTTGAACAATGGGGATTGGACATCATTGGAGAAATCACTCCACATTCACCCAAACAGCATAGTTATATCCTTACAGCTATTGATTACTTTACTAAGTGGGTTGATGCAATTCCTTTGAAGGCAACAAAATCTGAGGCAATCATTGAATTCATAGATCAGTTCATTATTACCAGGTTTGGTGTCCTAAACACTCTTATTTTATAAAGCATCTTATTTCTCTGGAAATTCTATATTTGAGTTTGCCATCAAAAGGGGATTTAAATTGAAGTATTCTGCAAACTACTACCCTCAGGGTAATGGTTTAGCAGAATCCACCAATAAAAACCTTATCAAAATCATTAAGAGAACTATTGACCAAAATCATAAAAACTAGCATAAATCTTTGATATTTGCACTAGGGGCTGACTGAATAACACAAAAAGCCTCCATGGGCACTTCTCCATTTAATCTAGTGTATGGAAAATAAGTTGTCATACCAACAAATTTAGTACTTCCATCACTAGCCTTAGTGCAGTTTATTGAAGAAAGCCCCTCATCTTCTATTCAACTTAGACATAACCAAATTCTGAAATTAAAAGAAGAGAGAGAGAAAGCTCGAATTATATATGCAAAACATCAGCAGATTATTAAGTCATCTTTTGATACAACTTCAACTAGCTCAAAACATTTACAAGTTGGTGACCTAGTTTTGAAGTGGGACAAAGCCCATGAGGATAAAGGAAAACATACTAAGTTTCAAAAAATGTGGCTTGGACCATTTCAGATCAGCGAGAAGATAGGCCCTTATACATTCATATCGTAAGATCTATCAGGAAAGAGAGATTCTTTTCCTGTTAATGGCCTTATCATGAAAAAATTCTTCAATTGAGGAGGTAACCCCTTCTCCCTTTGTAAATATTCATTTTTTAGCAAAATTTGTGTGCATAATTTATTTTGTTTAAAATATTAGGAAAATAAAGTTGCAAAAATCCTCTCATTGGTCTTTGCTATATTGAAGAAGTTACTCAAAAGAAAATAATTTTGATAATTACTTTTAAGAAATGGAAGCCTTAAAGGAAAAGGAAATTTCTAGGAAATTAGGTATATTTAGATTCTGAATACCCCCATTTTATTTTTGTGAAATTCTCTCAAAACTTAAAAATACTGTAAATCATTGTAATGTTTTAAAAATATTGAAAACGGTTATCAATACAAAACAGAGACTGATTCAATCTTAGCATCTTCAAATCTCACCTTGTCATCGATATTCTCTTAAGGAGAAAATTATTCATCCCATCCATCAAAGTTTATAATTACTCAAAGTGTAATTCTAAAATATATTTGATATAAAAGATAAGAGGTCTTATTATAAGCCTGCTTACCATGATCATAGGGGAATAGTTCAACTGACTTTACCAATACTACATACCAAAATAGGGTAATGGTTTATAAATATAAGACAAGGGGACTCATCACGAACCAGCCTGTTCAGTTAAATTACAACCAGTGAATGGCATTATCAACAGCTGGCCACCAAACCAGGACAATGGCTTTTTATCTTACAAAACAAGGAAAAAAGGAAAAAGTAATACAAAAAATATGGATACATATCTTTTGGATTCATTCTTTTTAATTATACTCTGAAATGGATGGAATAATGAATAATCAAATGGTTAAAAGGTAACCCTGTCGAGACTATAGACGTTTACTGGCAGCAAAGGCTCTACCTATGACAAAGGAGTTTTTATAAAAGATAAGTTGGAAAAGTCTTTTGTTTTATCATTATCAACCAATTAAGGTTTACTTAAAGCTTAGAATGTATTTAATTCTAAAAACAAAGGAAAATAGCAAGAATAGTTATCATTATATTCAGAATTAATGATTACCTAGTTATATTAGATTTTCTCTATCAAGTAAGATTTCCAGATTAAGAAAGTTTAAGTATTTTAATGAATTTCTTATAGATAATTGTTTCTCCCAGTGAATCGCCAATTGTTGTGCTGTACAACAACCCCCCCATTTCATAAATTTTTTATACAAAATCATAATATGAAATGGGTTCCTTTTAAAATAAACTTAGATGTGTGAATAAATTGGTATTAACCCATCATAAGATAAACCCTTATCAAAAGGATTAATCTAAATGAAGTACTTTAAAACCATCTTGAACAGAAATAGAGTGGGTCTTTAAAAAATCATAAAGCTCTTCGTTATTGCGATAAAGCGATCGAAAGATCGCATATTGCAATAACAAGGGAAACATATAGAAAGACACATTCATTTACTCTGATCCGAAAAGGTAATTGCAATCGGATATCGAGAAAGGCAAATTACAAAGCATAATGAAATAACCCCCTTGATTTCTCTGATGCAATAAAGTTATCGCCATCGGCAATCGGTGATAACAGTCAACACATGATTGAAAGGCATACTCGAATCCTCCGATGCGATAAAGCGTATCGCAATCAGCGATCAGCGAAATCACATTGACATGGTAATAAAACCTGAACCCATTCCCCGATTGTGATGCATTAAATGAGGCACATAGTTTGAAAATGTATTTAAAAGATTTGCATGCATTATATCACCTTTCGGTGATAGCAAATATTTTAAACAAATATTAAACCCTTTCCTTTCACGTTACCAATCGCCAATTCGTGATTTACCTCTAATTATCCATTAAAGAAATCTAAGTCACGCTTCAATGAATCATTTGGCATATAAACGACGTGATGGACATTTAAAACCTCCTTTACCATGATTGACGAGTTAAATGGCTAATCAATGAAGCAGTTAAGGGAAGATTTTTCTGTAGATTTTATTCGCGATAATTTCACTTTAATCCTTTATCACCCGCTGATCGATGTAATTCTTTCATATTGGTCTATAGAAGCATTTCTCTGTATCACGTTTTTCTCATTGCTTGTGCAGAACTCCGCTCAAATAAGAAATTTGAAACAAATGGGGAAGAAATCAAAGAAATCTGCAGTTGCGGCTCCTACAACAGTAGTGCAGCCAACCAAGGATCCAAGGCCAAGCAAAAAAGGGTTAATCTCAGAAACTACATGCCTCAGCCTTGGAAATACCAATTGGGAAAGCATTTACAATCTAATTGAAGCAGAGGAGCCTGAGGAGATATCAGAAAGCACCACAACTGACTCAACTAACAAATCGAAATCATCCCTCCAAGATTTAGCCTGTTCATATTTGCACAGAATAGCAGCACGAGAAAATATTCTTCCATACACTGATGTAGTAAGATGGGTGGTAGAAGAAATTCCAGTTTCAAACATAACATTTTGCACAATTGATGGAAGGATTTTTGGATCATTTCAGCCAGATGATCTAAGGAAAATGTACCACTTGCCCAAACCTAAAAGGAGGTTCAACAAAGCCTTCCTTGAAAAATTTGCAAATGAAAATGAGACAGAATCGACCCCAATTAAGCATTGGAGACATAACCCCGAGAAGCACAAACATGAATCATCAGGTAAGTACTCAGTGGACTCATTGGCTTCTCCTTATTGTTATGCCAGGGCTATGATGTGTAGAATGTGGGGGATATATGATTCTTCGAAATTCACCATCAAAATGGCCCCTTTAATGGAAGCAGCAATAAATAGTTATGTGATGGATTGGGCAAACATATTGTCTGACAAATTAGCCACAACAATTCTTGAATCTAGATCAAATTCACGCAAAACTACCAGGATCATTCCCCCTTTTTATTATATTGCTTATATTATGGATACTCTCTATTTTAACTCTGAATATCTAGTACTTGGATGGAGATGGACTCCCCAGGACCCCAAACCAATCCATATTTATCGTCAGATGTTATAGAAATCCCACTACAAATATCATTTGTACAAAATATACAATGGTTTTATGTTGCCTATCTACTATGCTATTTTTGATAATCCTACCCCTAGGATCTCCAAGGAAGTAGGGACAGACTTGAGTGCAGTTGCTAATTGGTTTGGAGAAGACAAGTTCACTTATATAAGGCTTTTTGGTAGCCTTACAAGACCCCATGTCCTTCCTCTGTATGTGCCCGATAAGCTGTTAGCTCAGGAATTGGCCTACCAAATAACAACAGAAGGGACATCCAAAACTCTTAGGAACTTTAAGAAACAAGTATGGCCTACATTTCGTCTAATATGCGGTGTCTACACCCTTCATGATTGCAAACATGTAGAAAAGGAGGCAGAAAAAATAAAAAAGCTCAATCTTGCAACCCTCCCCAACAGACAGTATGATCCTAGAAAAGTTTCCTATAATGTTCTTGAATAAGCCAAACCTACAAGGTTCGATCATGAAAAGGATGAATTGGATGACCTGTTTTCCTCAGCAGAATCATTATTTCAGGTAAAAAAATTAGCTAGGATCAGCTATAAAGATGAAGGGCTGGAAGTGTTTAATAGGCTTAGAGAATAGAGGTTGCAAATTCTCCCTCTGGACTTATTAGCTACCACCCCAACAATCCAGTCAAGCGAGCCTGAATAGCAAATTGGTGACAAATCCCCAGCTGTGGAAAAATTCCTGAGAAAGGAAAAGAGCCAGAACAGGAGAAAGAACAGGAAAAGGGCAGTGAACACATGGATATAGATACTCAGGTCAATCCTAAACTCCTTAAAGAATGGCAACAGTTCGATTCCATTATAAGCAATCCTGAGAATTCACAGGGTTTTAGTACACCTGAAGTGACAATTGGTCACAAGACAGCAACAACTATGGTTCCGATTGAAGGAACCAACAGCCTACCTACCAGCAAAGATGTAGAGATAATTCCTAAGGATCCATCAGATGAAATTGTTTTGCAGATAGAAGAAATACCACCATTAGATATCTTTTACAATCCTAAGCATAGGGTTGTAGTAAAAAGACAAAGGAAAAAGAGAAGGCTTGATCAATCTTCCCTTTTACTTGCACAGACAGAGATGGCTAATGTGGTATGGAAAGAAGAATTCAATCCTTCTGAAAACCTCACAAAACTCTCTCAATATGCCGAAGCCTACTCGACAGCTACTATGGATAAAGCGTCGGAAGTAAGCAATTTACTCAAGGAAAAATACCAAATAATTGTTTCATTGGAGACACAGGTATCCGAAAAACAACAAAGAATAGAAAAATTGGAACAACAGTTAGCAACACAATAGCAAGTAAACAATCAATTGAATGAGAAATTGCTCAAGGAGAAACAGAGGATAAACCAAAGCACAATGTAGAAACAAAGAGAATTATCTATAGCATTGTCCAAGCTCAAGACGATGAATGAACAGATGAGTAAAACAAAAGATTAGAAAATCACTCAATTATCACAACAGATAGAGAAGTTCAAGAGTTTTCCTAGACCAACAGAGTTCAAGTCTGAGGCTCTCTAGATCAATAAAGCATTGATTAAGTAGCTAAATTTACTATGTCATAATATTTCCCTTGTTGAGCCCCCCTGTGAAATTTCTTCATCAATGATTGACAAATTAGTCGACGCCAGACAGAATTTGGAACAAGCCGATGAGACTTTAACCAACTTTCTTGCTTGCAAGAAACCATTGAAGGGCAAGCTACAAATCTACCTAAAATTCTAGAATCACACAAAGAGATTCTTTTCCTAGAATGACAGTTATAATTGATGAAAGCAGAAAGGGAAACTTCAAGATGCAGGTCAGCAACCAGTAATTTAATTGAATTAATCAATGATACTCTTTATCTATCTAATTTGATTTCACAGTGCACTCCAGGGAAATTGTCGTCGGCCAAAGCATTGGAACAAACATGAAATCAGGAATTGGAAAAGAAGGAGCGATTAATCGGAGGCATCCAAAGTTTAACCTGGGACACCTTTTGGTTCTTCCTAGTTAAACCATATAGTCAAATGGTAGTACTCAAATGTTTAACCAATGCAATCAGTTACATGATTCCCAAAATTCATGATGCTACGTATTCAACCCAAATGCATTCTCGTTTGAGTCACCCTCTAGAATTGCAACCAATACTTGCTATCTGCCAGCTCAAGCCAAAGGACGATCGGTCGACACAGTGAATCATGCTACCGACTATAAACAGACCTATTTTAAGGAGATCTTCATGATTTGGTTATACCACCTAATAGCATTTTTATTTCATAATTAGTTACCTTAGATAGTATTTATTAACCCTTTCATGTATTTAGAAAGGGTCCTAAATTTTTGTATAAAACTTAGATCGGGAAGTCACACTATTGTGCTTTTGATAAAAATTTTATGAAGACTGGGCCTATATTCTGAATTTTAATGAAGAATGCCTTCATGAGATATGCATTATTGCTTTTTGTGGAAGTGTTTCTAAGTTAGAAGAAGGAATTTGAATGTGATTGATATCAGGAGGGATCCGAATTACATATGGTACTATTATCTATGTCTTTGCTCCATTGTTTTATATGAATCGACATTTATTTAATCTTGCTATCATTGGATACATGTATGTGTTTTAACAGTAGTCCTTATACTTATCGCTATTGAATGTTTTAAGGAGTGTTATTCTTTCAATCATATTTATGTCAATGATATATGAGGAATAATGTAATAATGTTTTAATGATTACTTTGTTCAACTATTTGAACAAAGTAATTATCATATGAATGAATGTCTTTGTTTACCAATAGAGTCATCTATATGCCTGTTTGTAAATAAAGATCATCAAAAGTTACACTAAAGCTGAAATTTCCGGGATAGTTGTTTATAATTTTAATTTTTAGATTAAATCATCCATCCATTATCATTAGGTAATATGAAATCAACCACTTATCCATCCTATTTACAAACCATTGGGAAACTGGTCCCATTATATCAAGTCGAAGCCACCACACCAAACGAAAAAGGAGTTGCCTTTAAGGTCTGGACAGGGTGGTTTTCGCTGATGTTGATGCAGCGATTTTCAAGGCATCAATAGGTGGATCCAACAAAAATACAAGTCCTTGTGAATTTAATGCCACCTGCAACACAAAAAGAGGTAAGGCGTTTTCTGGGTTATGCAGGCTACTATAGGCAATTCATAGAAAACTTTAGTAAAATAGCCCAACCTCTATTCAAATTATTAGCAAGTGATGTTGAATTTCAATGGACAAATCACTATCAAAATGCATTCCAGATATTGAAAGAAAAACTACCAATTGCACCCATTCTTCGTGGACCAAATTGGTCTCTGCCATTTCATATTTCAACTGATGCATCTGATACTGCGATAGGTGCATTACTTGGGAAGAAAGAGAATTTTTTCAATTATGCAATATACTTCATAAGTAAGAACTTAACACCTGCAGAATTGAACTATATGGTCACAGAAAAAGAAATGTTAGTTGTAGTACATGCAGTAAATAAATTTAGGCATTACATAATGGGATACCAAGTATTTATTCATATAGATCATTCAACAATAAAATATTTGATGAATAAATCTATCACCAATGGGAGAATAACAAGATCGTTACTGTTAATGCAAGAATTTAACATCACATTCAAGATCGACCAGGTAGAGAAAATCAAGTGGCTAACTTTCTTTCACGAATACATTCACCCAACTATCCAAATCTAGTTGCAGACAACTTTCTGGATGAACATTTGTTTACAATAGCAGTAAAAACACCATGGTTTGTAGACATAGCAAACTATCTATCTTCTGGGAAATTTGCAACACAATTCTCAAAGAAACAAAAATAATTATTAAAGTTCTAGATATAGTTGGGTAAATGGCGATTTGTTTTATACTGGTTCAGATTTAATAGTAAGAAAATGTGTGAGAGATGATGAGATACTAGAAATCCTGAAAGCCATGATGAACCACATGGTGGTCATTTTGCAGACAAACAAACAACCTACAAGGTGTTGCAATTAGGCTACTACTAGCCAGCAATATTCAAAGACTCCAAGGCATATGTCAAGCAGTGCGACAGCTGCCAAAGAATAGGGAGACCAATAATATCAGATGAGATGCCACTCAAACCACAAGTTCTAATAGAACCATTTGAGCAATGGGCTCTAGATTTCGTGGGACCAATAAATCCACCATCAAATGGCAAGAGGTACATCTTGGTTTGTACAAATTATGTCACCAAATGGGTGGAGGCAAAGGCAGTCACCAAAGCAATAGAAAATACAGTGGTCACCTTCCTCTTTGAAGAAATATTTTTAAGATATGGAGTGCCAAGACAAACTATAACCGATCAGGGAGCACAGTTTACTTCAAAGCTTGTACAGGATCTTACAAAAAAATATAAGATAAAGCACAGGAATTCCACACCATATCATCCTCAGGCATATGGATAGGTGGAAGCAACAGAAAAAGTCCTAGAGAACATAATGACCAAAACAATACAGATGAATAGAAAGGACTGGTTAGAAAAACTAAGGGATGCACTATGGGCATACAGAATCACATGGAAAAACACAACTGGCTTTAGTCCATACCAGTTAGTGTATGGAAAAGAGGTCTTACTGCCCATAGAATTTCAGATACACACATACAAATTGGCAGCCGAACTAGGAATAGAACTATCTGATGCACAGCAGCAGCGGCTAATGGAATTAAATCAACTAGATGAACATTTCCAGCAGGCAATAGAACATACAACATTGATATAGTAGAAACGAATGAAGTGGCATGACAGATTCATCAAGAACAAGACATTCAACAAAGGAGACTGGGCACTACTGTTTGACTCCAAATTCAATGATTTCAAGGCCAAATTTACAACACACTAGTTAAGGCCATATGAGATAGAAGAAATCTTTGATAATGGAGTTGTTCAAATCAAGACAATTGACCAGGAATCTACATCATTTTTGGTAAATGGACATAGGCTCAAAGTTTACAACAGGCATATTGACAAAGAAGAAATCATGAAACAACTGATACAAGGAACAGAAATGGAATTAATGGCACACCAAACCCAGCCATCTTCCAATGCTACAGAAGAATAAAGAGTTGACTACTACTACTAAAAAAAAATCGATAAATAAATAAATTATATAAAAAATAAAAAAAATAAAACTGTTTGCTAATGAAAAACAAGAAACTGGCGCCAAGCAAACACAAATTCATAGAGGAAAACTAACATGTTTTGGACTGTATGAATTCAATTTCTTTTTCTATTTTTATCACAACTTTGATTTACAGGATATCCTCCACATAAACATGAATTGAGGACAAGTCAAATATCAAGCAAGGGGGAAGGTTGCACGAGAAATTTAGTTGTGAAGCTGAATTGATGACAAAACTTGTATTGTTCACAGTTGGGACCTGAACAACAATAACAGAGGGACCTGAAATATTAGAAAAGACATGTACATATTGCATAAACATGTGCATGACAGTTGGGACCTAAACAACAATAGCAGAGGGACCCCAAATATTAGCAGAAAGATGTACATATTGCATAAACATGTGCATGACAATTGGGACCTGAACAACAATAGCAGAGGGACCTGAAATATTAGCAGAAACATGTACATATTGCATAAGCAATTGCATGACAGTTGGGACCTAAGTCATGAAATCATTGCAAAGGGATCTGAACAACAACCAACAATTCAAGAACCAAAACCAATGAAGCATGAAGAATAGGAAGCAAAAATAAATTCTATCTTTCAATCTATCTAAGACATTTGATCAAAAGACTTCATCCAGCTTGTAAAGAATAGTAGACATCATCCAATATTATCAGGGAAGTACAAGTATAGTCATTTTTATCTTGTGAATTCAAAAAAAAAAAATAGAATTTTTTTGTCTTTGTTAAATTGAGATTAGTACCTGAAGTATATATTTTCCATTATCTCCACCCATTATCCTAAGTATCATATCATATAACCCTTAACTATAACCGTGTACATCCTATATTCATTCCATATTCATGACCTTAAGCCTATACCCCTAAGTAATTTTCCTTAAAAGAAATTAGCGATCAAAAGAGTGCAACATGATGGTACCTGCACAAACAATCCAAACATTAGACATGGAAATAATTTTAAACATGACCTAGGTGGTCATTTGAAAATTATGAGAGATATTGCAAAAGGAAATATATGCGCAAAGGAAGTAAGAAAGGTAATAAAACATTATATGCGCATACAACAAAGAAATTAATTGAATACCATATGCTAAACATAATATTTTTGCATAATGAAAGTGGCAAACAAGGATATGATGGTAGGTGGGCTTGCGGTCATATAATTGCATAGTATGGCAGAGTAATATGATATAATTGCGGAGCAATATTATGTTACATGGGCTTGCAATATAATGATTTCATAATGTGGCACTGACAGCATACGTGAGCGTGGATGTGGCATGAATGAAAATGGAGTAGTGATGTGGTGGCAGGGTTGTAAAACAATATCATTCAATTGCAAAGCTGCTATGTTGAAATAATTCAACGGACGATATGTTTCCAGGACCGTAAACTATATGGAAGGATAGCCATGACCCGTATACAGGCAAGCTCGAATTCAAATCATGCAAACCATTAGGGCATAACAATGAAATGGTAGGTGCGATTGGTCAAAAGGACCAACTTGCAAGCATTAGCCAATAAGACATCAAGCAACTGGTAAAAAGGACCAACACGCAAGCATTATAGCTTACTCAGCCAATGCATGTAGAAAATGTTGAAATGGTCAAGAAAACTTAAAACTAAAAACGTTGTGCATATCAGAACCATTCTACCGATAACTTAAACACATCTACATGCCATCATCGCCCTTAAAGAGCTTGGGAGAATAGTCTTGGAAATAATACTGAGAGGGGGGGTGAATCAGTATTATCAAATTCTTTCCAAGTTACACAAACATTTGCAGATCTGACTGTTGAAACTTGCATATACCTTCCAGACTTATAATTTAAATTATTCTTCAAATGTTGGTCATTAATTTGTATGTCAAAATCATATAATAACTAACAGGAACAAAAAAAAGGGATAGACAGTCACACCAAAGAACACAAGATGTAAGGTGGAAACCCAATGTGGGTGAAAACCACCTGTTGCAATATGTCTTTATCTTCTTTCAATTAGAAACTTCTTTTTACAATGATTCTGTACGGGTGAAGTCCTCTACCAGTACGCAGGCTGCAACCTGCAGAGAGTTACAACTCTCTCTCGTTTTCCAACTTCTCCTGGAAGGGAGCTGCAACCCCCTTAGCTCTTGTACTAGTTGAGATACTAGTATGTACGTGCTGACCTACAGAAGGATGCAACCTTCTCTTTTCTTCTAGGGACCACGTTTCATAAATTTTCAGACTAGATCCATGAACATCAAATAGACATCAAGTATATGTGCATCAATCGATCTCCTTTCCACAAACAACTACTAAATCAACCAATAACATCTCAGTAACCAGAAAAAAACATCAATTCTAAACCCAAAACACTGCAGCAAATAGACAAATGCAGCTAAAATATATTTCAAGAAAAGTCTGCAACTTCACCAATAGAAACCTGCGAATATCCGCACTTCTGCTGTGTCAAACCTGCGCACCTCTACACCTGAGCTATGGCTTGCCAGCGCACCTCCGTACCTGTGCTCTATCTAGCTTGCACACCTTCGCAGCTAAGCTATCTATGGCCTACGCACCTCCGCACCTGAGCTATGTCTCGCCTACGGACCTCCGGGGATAGACGATTTATCAATCCTCAAATATACCCCTGACTGTCAGATTCACAGATCTGATCATGTGCCAAAGAGATCTCGACCCATCAGTAGAACTGTCTTCTAATGCTCAAGTCTCTCCTTGATTTAGGTCCAACTATAACTCACCAACAGATCACCAGTATTTCAGATCTTGTTCTTCTTAAGATATTCAACACACTTGTATTCAGCCAAATGATCTCCTTTCCTTTTTATAGCCTAGGCCTTACTCAAACCATGGTACAAAACCATTGATATCCAATACTAAGGACCCAAATCCTGGGTTCAATATTTTAGATGCAAAACCATGGACCAAAACCATAGGATCAAAAACGTCAGACTATATATCAAGGACAAAACATAAGATTTTCCTCGTGCACGTTTTTCTCTGCATGAAATTCCATGCACTTTAGGTTCGCACCTTTTGTTCGGAATACCCACGAACATGTCCACACCTTTTCAACGGCACACCTGCGGAACCAGTCGAGGACTGCAGCTTTGTGAACAGGAACCTGCAGAGATCTCGTTTTCTTCATTATTTGAGTATGATCATCAATTCTTTGCTACTGACCTACTGCACTATGATCTGTCACATCTGATATCTCTTCTGTAGATTCATCTAGTTATATAAGAGAGTTTTTCTTCTATGAGAGAGTTGCCATCAAGTACAATACATGCATCATAATGCCAACAATCTCCCCCTTTGGACTTGATGGAAACAACCCCAAATCACTCTCCCCCTTTGACATCAAGGGAAAAGGGCAGACCAAAATCTTTCCTTGATAAACATTCCGCTGTCCATACTCCCCCTGAGTACCTGCTGGATTCTCTGAATGAGATCCCCCTTTGTCCATGATCCCTCTGAGTACATGCTGAAATCTCTGCTCTGTTGAAGTGGGATGTCCATGCTCCCCCTGACTGTAAGCAAGGTCTGCAAAAATAACATGACTCCATATATCATAAGAGACCCTCCTATCATCAAAGACTCATACATACATACATCTCCCAACCAAGTGGGAATTGAATCATCTGATACACCATGAATTGACACATGACTCAACAAAAACATTACTGCATCCATCCCAGGCATAGTGGGGAAACCAAGATAGGTCGTTACATGACCTTGACAAGAAGAAAATAGAGACGAAATTTATACAACAAGACTATGATAGATATCAACAACTAATCATCAGCAGCATTTGATAGTCATCATTTAGACCAGCGACCATGATCTCCTTCTGTACTTGTTTCACCTGAAACCAACAACAAGTTGTGGAATTGATCCAAGATAATGCCAACAATGCATTATTAGAAGAATATATGCTCCCCCTAAACCTGTGCCAGATGGTCTCTGACAGACCCATATCGGACTCTTCTCATCCTTTCTTTTCTTCAAGTCAACTGTACCTACATAAACCAGCGTATGTACGCGTATACCCCATATGAAACACGCATACAAGAATCTCTGAAAGATTCAACAGCAAGATGATGCGTCAACTACCCTCAGATTCTGTCTAAGGTATTCAAATGTCTCCCTAGGTAGAGGTTTGGTGATTATATTAGCAACTTGTTCCTTGGAGGGAACATACTCCAATTTGACCTTTTGTTCAAGCACTTGTTCCCTTAGAAAATGATACTTGATAGGTATGTGCTTAGTCTTTGAATGCATGATAGGATTTTTTGAAATACTGATTGCACTTGTATTATCACAAAAGATGGAGATAGGTGGAGTACAAGTGATTTGAAAATCTTGCAAAGTTTGCATCATCCAAAGAAGTTGTGTGCAGCAAGATGCAACAGCCACATATTTTGCTTTGGCTGTAGATAAAGCAATTGAACTTTGTTTCTTGCTGAACCGAGATACTAATCTGGACCCCATAAAGAATGCACCACCACTAGTGCTTTTTCTGTCATCCGCGCTTCCTACCCAATCTGCATCTGTATATGCATGAAGTGTGAGATCTGCATCTCTAGGATACCATAAGCCATAGTTTTGCGTTCCTTGAAGATATTTGAAGATACTCTTAACTGCTTGAAGATGTGCTTCCTTTGGATTAGCCTGAAATCTTCCAACTATTCCCACTACATGCATGATGTCTGGCTGAGTTCCTGTTAGGTAGAGTAGACTGCCAATCATGGATCTATAGGTTGGTTGATGTACTGTTGCTGATTCATCATTAGCGCTGAGGCTACATCTTGTTACCATAGGGGTACATATCGGTTTCGAGTCTTCCATGCCATATTTCTTAAAGATCTGCTTTAGGTACTTGGTTTGTGATAAAAAGATACCATCTTTATTTTCTTGGACTTGTAAATCAAGGAAGTATGTCAACTCACTAAGCAAGGACATTTCAAATTCTTTTTGCATCACCAAAGCAAATTTTTGACTCATGGATTCTTCATTGCTGCCAAAAATGATATCATCAACGTATACAACAAGTATTAGTAATTTATCATTATCAATTTTTATATATAGATTGCTATCTACTGAGCCTTTTGAGAAACCTTGTTGATGGAGGTATTTGTCCAGACGATAGTACCATGCCCTTAGAGCCTGTTTAAGACCATAGAGTGCCTTCTTAAGTCTACATACAAGTTTTGGATCATTTCCAAGGATGAGCCCATCTAGTTGCTCAATATATACTTCTTCTTCTAGGTCCCCATTCAGAAAGGCAGATTTTACGTCCATCTGAAATACTTTGAACTTCTGAAAGCTAGAGAGAGCAAGGAACATCCTTATAGCCTCAAGTCTGGAAACTGGTGCAAAAGTTCCTTCAAAGTCTATGCCTTCTTGTTGTGCATACCCTTTACAAATAAGTCTTGCCTTGTTTCTAACCACATCTCCATTTTCATTTAGCTTATTTTTGAAAATCCATTTTGTCCCTATGACATTCTTATCTTTTGGTCTAGGAACCAACTCCCAAGTGTTATTCTTTTCAATCTACTCGAGTTCTTCGTCCATGGCCTTGACCCAGCATTCATCTTTGCAATCCTCTCTTACATTTTGCGGTTCAATGGAGGAGAACAATACTAGATAGCTTGAAGCTTCTAAAATGGTTCTTCTTGTTTGTACACCTACCTCTTTCTGCCCCAAAATTTGAGATCCCGGATGATTCTTCAGAACGTATCTGGATGGAGTCTTCTCTTCAATCCTTATCTGTTCTTCTGGTGCCTCATGGGTTTCTTCTTCATCATGAATTTGATTTGATGTTGATGGATAGTCTTCGTCATCTTCAAATTATTCAGATTTTACCTGTCTAGGAGTGTTTCCTTCTTCATCAACCACTACATTAATGCTTTCAACAATTTTTCCAAGCATTTTATTGTAGCATTTGTAAGCTTTGTTGTGCGGAGAGTAGCCAAGTAAAATGCCTTCATCTGCTCTAGGTTCAAACTTGCTAAGATTTTCATCAGTCCTTTTAATGTAGCATTTGCTTCCAAAAATTTTGAAGTATTTTACCGTGGGAGTCTTACCATACCAAAATTCATGAGGATTCTGAGTGTTATTTACCCGAGCGTTTGTCTTGTTGAGGATAGTAACAACGGCAAATGCGGCTTCACCCCAGAAGGTTGCAAGAGTTCCAGACTCATCAAGAATAGCACGAGCCATTTGTTGAACCATTATGTTCATCCTTTCCACTACTCCATTTTGCTGAGGAGTCCTTGCAGCTGAGAATTCCCTTCTTATTCCATGTTCTTCACAAAAATCAAAGAATTCATCTGAAGTAAATTCCCCTCCTCAATCGGATCTAAGGCATTTGATTCTGTGATCTGATTCGTTTTCAACCAAAGCTTTGAATGACTTGAACTTTTCGAAGGCTTCATCTTTATACTTCATGAGTCCTATCCAACACATCCTTGAAAAGTCATCAATGAACAATATAAAGTACTCTTCTCCTCAAGGTGACCTCTTCCTAGTTGGACCACATATATTGGTGTGAACAAGCTCAAGTGGCTTGCTAGCTGATCCTTCCTTCTCAGGAAAATTAGTTTTGGTTTGCTTACCAAATTGACATGATTTGCATATTGTATTGTCTGGAATTCTGATGTCAGGAAGATCATGAACCACCTGATATTTGCATGCTTTCCTTATCTGGGAGAAGCTAAGATGCCCCAATCTTCTGTGCCATAGAGTGTTCATCATTCTTTCTTAGATAGCATTGTTGTTCCCCTTCTTTGAATATGTATAGATTATTTGGAGTTCTTGTGCCTTTAATCATTGTTTTTCCTGTGTCACGCTCACGAACAATACATCCATTTGATGTAAATATTACCTCAGTTCCTTGATCACACATTTGACTAACACTCAATAGATTATGCTTTAAGCCATCAACATACATAACATTTCCAGCTTTGACTTTCTTTTTCAGTTGAGCAGAACCTTTACCTTTTATGAATGCAGGGGTGTCATTTCCAAATGAGACCTTCTTTTCCCTTTCTAAGGCAGTATATGACTAAAGTTTTTCTTTATCACCTGTCATATGTTTTGAGCATCCACTGTCAATGTACCATTCATTTTCCTGTCCTTCTGCATATAAGGCTGTCCCACATCTTTCTGGTTGCGGTTCTTTCCTTTTCCATGTTTTGAAACTCAATGAAGCTGGCTCCTTCTGAGCTCTTTGCCAAAACCTGCTTCTGCATTCAGAGTCTTCATGACCGAAATTGTTACAGATAGGACATTCTATTTCATTTTCAAAAGCAGAGAAGTTATTTTAGGTTCTTTTCATGATTCCTGTCATACTCCTTTGTTTTTGAGCTTCCCTAGTCATGATGGTCTTATAGGCAACACATTGAGCAGCTTTATGACCAAAGTTATGACAAGAGAAACATTGGCCATTGAAGAAATTCATGCAATTATCTAATCTACCAACCATATGACTGTAGTTTCCATTGACATCCATTCTTGGGCCAGAATGATTTACCTATGGTCGATTGAAGCTTCTGTTCATCCTTGAAGTAGATTGCCCCAATTTACTTGGTAATTTGCATTATGTTTTTATTCTCGATTTTCAACTTGTTCACTTCTCCTTGCTGCATCAAGATAACATTTGGAGGTGGATGGCTTCTGGGCTTGCTTCTGAGCTTGAGATGCTTCTTCACAATATCTGAGACCTGTATTTATTAGAGGAGAACGCTACACTTTGATAATCTCATCTAAAGTTTCAGATCCTTTAGCAAGTCTGAGATTAAGGGCTTTTGTTTTCTCAATTTCTTTTCTAAGTCCCACAATTTCACATTCTAATTCTTCATTGTGTTTATCTTTTTCAGCAAGTTGGAATGTTAGAGTATCTATAATCATATTATTTTCCTCTAAACACACCTTCAGTTTAGATATTTTTTCATAAAGACCTTCTTCATTTATAGCATCCAAGAAATCATCATCTTCAAAAGCCATCAAAAGTCTATTATCATTACCTTGTTCATCTTCATCACTATTTGACAATCCATCACTATCTTCATGTGTGTAATAGCTCTTCTTATTTACATTCTGTTTTTTGTTCCATCTAACAAGTTCCATACCTTTGTCTAGTTTATCTTTATGAGGACATTTTGTAGCATAATGACCGACTCTTCCACAAGCAAAGCATTTGAAAGGTAGGTTACCTTTGAATCTTCTAGTTCCTCGTTGAAGGTTCTTGACAAAATTTGATTCTTCCTCTTCTTTTGACATATGTCCTAACAGAGTAATCTCCTTTTCCTAAAACCTTGAATGCAGCTTCTCTCCTATCTGATGGTCCTCATTTTCTCATTTCGTAAGCAGCTAGAATTCGTGCAGTTGTGACATGGTCAGGTTCTGTAGATTCTACTTTTCTTCTATGGAAAAAACTTTTGAGTCAAACTTGGGAGACAAAGATCTTAGAACCTTTTCAACCACAATAACTTCTTTTATTTCTTCACTCAAGTTTTTCATATAATTTACGATCTCATCTATACATAGGAAATAGCTAGCCACACTTTCATCATTATGCATTCTAAGACTTTCATATTGAATTCTAAGAGTTTGTAATTTTTCTCGTTTTAACTGTTCATCTCCTTCATAGCTTAGAACGATCTTGTCCCATATTTCTTTTGCGCTTTTTAGTTGAATAACCTTGACAAATTCTGGTTGAGATAGAATTCCTAATAGAGTATTGACATCTTTTGCATTTGTCTCATACTGCTTCTTACCAGCTACATCTATAGGAGTTGTTGATGGAAATGTGTATCCTGTTTCCACAATATCCCAAACTTCTGTACCAAGAGATTGAAGATAGGCAGTGATTCTTACCTTCCAATAGACGAAGTTGCTCCCATCAAAAATCGGTGGCCAGATAGATGCTTCCTTTTCGTAGTAGCTCATGATGATAGATCTTCCTTCAAGCGATCAAGCTTTTCCTGAAGGACCTGCTCTGATACCAATTGTTGGAAATAATACTGAGAGGGGGAGGGGGGATGAATCAGTATTATCAAATTCTTTCCAAGTTATAAAAACATTTGCAGATTTGACTGTTGAAACTTGCGTATACCTTCCAGACTTATAATTTAAATTATTCTTTAGATGTTGGTCATTAATCTGTATGTCAGAATCATATAATAATGAACGGGAACACAAAAAAAGGATAGGCAGTCACACCAAAGAACACAAGATGTAAGGTGGAAACCTAATGTGGGTGAAAACCACCTGCTGCAATATGTCTCTATCTTCTTTCAATTAGAAACTTCTTTTACAATGATTCTGTACTAGTGTAGTCCTTTACCAATACGCAGGCTACAACCTGCAGAGAGCTACAACTCTCTCTCATTTTCCAGCTTCCCCTGGAAGGGAGCTACAACCCCCTTAGCTCTTGTACTAGCTGAGATACTAGTATGTAGGTGCTGACCTACAGAAGGCTACAACCTTCTATTTTCTTCCATGGACCACATTTCATAAATTTTCAGACTGGATCCATGAACATCAAACAGACATCAAGTATATGTACATCAATTGATCTCCTTTCCACAAACAACTACTGAATCAACCAATAACTTCTTAGTAACTAGAAAACAACACCAATTCTGAACCCAGAACACTGCAGCAAATAGACAAAAGCAGCTAATATATTTCAAGAAAAGTCCGCAACTTCACTAATAGAAACCTGCGGATATCCGCCCTTCTGCTGTGTCAAACCTGCGCACCTCCGCACCTGAGCTGTGCCTCGCATGCGCACCTCCACACCTGCACTCTATCTAGCTTGCACACCTTCACAACTGAGCTATCTATGGCCTGTGCACCTCCGCACCTGAGCTGTGTCTCGCCTATGGACCTCTGAGGATAGACGATTTATCAGTCCTCAAATATACCCCTCACTGTCAGATTCACAGATTTGATCATGCACCAAAGAGATATGGACCCATTAGTAGAAATGTCTTCTAATGCTCAGCTATCTCCTTGATTTAGGTCCAACTATAACTCACCAACAAATCACCAGTATTTCAGATCTTGTTCTTCTTAAGATATTCAACACACTTGTATTCATCCAAATGATCTCCTTTCCTTTTTATAGCCTAGGCCTTACTCAAACCATGTCCAAAACCATTGAGATCCAATACTAGGGACCCAAATCATGGGTTCAATATTTTAGATGCAAAACCACGGACCAAAACCATAGGATCAAAAACGTCGAACTAAGTACCAAGAACAAAACATAAGATTTTCCTCGTGCGTGCTTTTCTCTGCATGAAAGTCCTTTCACTTTAGGTTCACACCTTTTGTTCAGAATACCTGCGAACATGTCCGCACCTTTTCAATGGTACACCTACAGAACCAGCCAAGGACAGCGCCTTTGTGAACAGGAACCTGCAAATATCTAATTTTCCTCATTCTTTGAGTCTGATCATCAATTCTTTTCTACTGACCTGCTGCACTATGATCTATCACATCTAATATCTCTTCTGTAGCTTCATTTGATTATATAAGAGAGTTGTTCTTTTATGAGAGGGTTGCCATGAAGTACAATACATGCATCATAATGCCAACAAAGAGTGGCGGAAGCACTGCATAATGTGACAGAAGAAGAGAGGGAAAAACATAAGTGAGTCTGTGGAGAGATAAGTAGGAAAACTCACGGAGATAGCACAAGTTAGTTTCCCAGAATCTTAGGAAATTTCAGGTAAGAATGAGATTACAATCACCGAGTTTTTGCCAGAACTGCTTGTCATTTAAATGTTTATATGCCTATTTATGCCACTAGTTAGCACGCTAAGGTGTTGAAACGAAGCTTCAGGAGATAAGTGTGATGAAGAGTACCATTAAACAGTCCACGAGTCTAGAAACTGGCCAGGTAAACACCAAAAGCTCACCATGATTCCGGAAAATTATAAATGTAAGGTTTAGATAAACCAACAGTGAGTTAATGGAACGAGGAATAAATGACCATGCATTAAAAAAATTATGTTCATAAGTGTAATCGCATAAATCAAGGTTTTGAATGAAGCACGTAATTTGTGTAAAACAAGCAGTTGATTACACTTGTGTGGATAATAAGGCAGTTCAACCACATCTCAATTTGATGCATGCAAAATGTGTAGATAAAACAAAGTATTTGGGTTGTATTGCATGTCTTTTTAGAGCAGGGACTGTAATGCCTATTTCTATATAGCAGGGGTTGTATATTGCAGGAACAAGGGAGTTTTTAAGTGCTATTACAAGGGGTTGTATTGCGTGTTGTTATAGAACAAGGGTTGTATATTGCAGGAATAGAGGAATATTCTTTTTTAGTGCTGTTACAAGGGGTTGAATCGCGTATTTTCTTTGTAGAACACTAGTTGTATATTACAGAGGAATTTTTTTTAGAGCTGTTACAACCAGGGCAGAGTTGAAAACTATTTTTGTTTTCCTTTCATACAGCGCTGAAGATTAGGCTTGCATGATGAATTATATAAAAATTTGCCTTAAGAATACATTAAGAAATACAAAATTATGACATGATTATTTTGTTTTCTTATGTATTTTTTTTCCAAAACAGAATATAGTTTTTTTTTACAGAGATATATAGCGCAGGATGTTTGAATGTTTGGATACAATAGGGGATTAAAAGAGAATCCGTGTCGTAGAAAAAAGAAAAAACAGAGCCCCAGGTAGATTGAATTAAGTTTTTGCATAAGGCAGGTAAGCTTCTCTGAATTCAAAATTTCATTTTACAAAACAGTATTTGTAGATTATCATTGTAAAAGACGAAGTTAATGACAACAGAGGCATACATTCAATGGTTTTCAGACACAATGACAACAAGGATAGAGCCAAAGTTTCAAATAGAAAACTGGAAAAAAGAGACCATAGAAAAGCTATACCAAGTGGGACTAATAGGATTCTTGTAGAGATTTAGTGGCCACAGTGAGGAGGTAACAAGGGAGTTCATAAACAATTACAACCAAGAACAAACAAGGGTAGGAAATTTTATAATTCCTATGACTCAGGAATTCCTTTCACAAGCACTAAACCTCCCTATGATAGGAGAGAAGTATCATAAAGGCTTGCATTTCAAGGAGAAAGCATGGACTTTCTTCCTTGAAAAGAACATAAACGAAACCTTTGATAGAACCAAAGGTATACCAAGGGAATGATTCAATGAACCATGGGGCAAGATGGTTCTAGTTATACAAAAATTTCTTACATGTGATATGGGATATAGTGTTGCCCATCTATTTCACATCTGACTCCTACAACACATTCAGGGGGAAGATAAGATTAATCTGCCATACTTTCTCTTTAGAAGCCTCATAAAGATGATAGAGAGAGTAAAACATGAACACAAGCCCAGAGAAGCACAAATTTATTACCAGGGGTTGATAAAAATCCTGGTTGAATATCAAGTAAGATCACAAGGGATGATTTGGAGGGAGTTCATGAGTAAAAACCAGTTCAATGAACAGATTAATGAGGGACAAAACAAAGTAGAGCAGGAAACTAGGGGAATGATGAGTTCACCCTTCTATCCTATGACCAGAGCCAAAAAGAAAAATAATACAGCCATGCAAGAAAATGAAGTGTCCATCATGTCCATTCCTAGGAGATCTAGGAATGAAAGTCCAACTGAAATAAATAGCAAAGAGAAAGAAGTTCAGTTAGTAGACACATGTTCAACAGGAAAACAGGTAGAGGATGATATTGAACAAGAGGCATTAGGGAGAGATTCTTATTATGATGATGCAGCAGCATCATCATTAATCAAAACTACATAAGAGCTTGAAAAATAAATAAACTTGGGCAAAATCAGGGAGTTAACAGACCAACTAGAAATCAGTAAAATCTTGGAAAAACATTTGAAAGAAGAAAACCAAGCAAGAAAAAAGAATAACGCTATATTGGTCAAAGAAAATGAAATATTAAATCAAGAAATAGGAAGATTGAAAAGAAATAATGATATGTTCTCCAAACAGGCATTCAAATGGCTAAAAGAGAAGAACATGTGGAAGCCTAAGTATGAGAAGCAAAAAGTTAAGGCCACTTTGTATAGAGAAGGACATGATTCAAGTATGGACTATTTGATAAGAGTAGCACAGTAGGAAGCATCTACAGGAACTGCATCTACAATAGGGAATAGAAGATCAAAAAGAAATAAGCAAGCATGAGGACATGCTTGACGATCAGCAAGGGGGAGATGTTGACCCTCGATTTTGGTCTTATTTTTACTAAAGGAAACTTACTTAATCCATCTATTTTCCATCCATTTTCCACTTTATCCATCCCATTTTGGTGTATTTCATGTCTAATCAGGTATTTAATTTTAATTTTTCAAATTCTAAAGTTTTTATGAAAATTTGGTTTCAAGTGCAAATATTGACAGATTCAGAAATTCCCATAATAGCTATATGGATGACATGTTTGTAGGACACTTGGGCACAAGTTTGATGCATGGATGGATATATTGGGAATTAGTACTAAAGTCAGCTCTACTTGGTTCGATCAGAAAAAGCTTTATTAGGCCCATTTAGTGCTGGTCAACCATGACTAGTCACTCAGAAAATCCATAGAAATAGAGCAGTTTTGAGATTTTATGGGATTAACCATATTTCTTGGGATGGGATTGACGAATTCGACTTAGATAGGTGAATATGAGTAGATATGTTTGTTAGAAGGATTATAGATCAATTTGTTTCACAGGACTTCTATTTAAAGCCAAGACTTTGATGGCTTATGTATTGACTTTTGTATAATTGCATGTTGAGACATTTTGGATTTGAGAGCTAATTTCAAAAACCTGTTCTACTACTATTTTCTTGTTCAATAATGTGGATGTGTGACTGATTTTAAGCTTCTAATATCAATCTCCAAGTGTGCAAAGCAAGGGTGGAGGGCCCCCATTCCAAGCTAAGTACACTTCTTTGTTTAAACTAGTTTAATTTTCCATAATCTAGTTATTGTAGAACTTGTTTACATGCTTTGTTTCATATTGGTTTATGGTTAATGTGTGATGATTTATTTCATTAAATGTTAGTTGATTCATTACTTTAGTAATTTGGAAAAACAAAGTGTTCAAGTTGAGCACTCCTTCTGTTAATTTGGTGAATTGTAACTAGTTTTCCTTGATTACATGCAAGCAATTTTCTTATGTATTTTTGGTTTTTAATTGATAGCATTATGGTGAATGAATTATGATAGAACATACCAAAGGTATCTTAAGTTAGGAGCCTCCCTTCATTAATTATTTGTCCATCTTAAGCTATTAGTTTTTTATTTTTGTTCATCAAGTAATAATTGAGGAAGAATTGGACCTCTTAAGTTAAGAACCATTTCAGCTTTCCCTCTTTACAAAATGAATTGGAATTGTTAATATAGGTTATATTTGTAATATGCACTTCTTTAATTTTTGAAAAAATTATATTTCAAGTTTGATTACATCTAATTCTCATATATAGTTGACTTGCATTTAAGTATTACCAACCCAGATTAATAAGGAATATTTGTGTTAATTTTTGTCAAGAAATTAGCTCAACACTCTTAGGAAGTGTGATTAATAACAGGGACTACATTCACTATGTTGTAGTGGAACAAAACCTTGGATTACAATTGTGGAAGTGGGGAAGCAGATTTGTATGTTAAGTGAATAGGGGGGATTTTGTAAGTGATTGTGTGCAAACATAAGGGATATGGTCAATGGGAATTAATAATCATACTGAGAAATTGAAGGTTAAGACTAGAGCGGATGGAGCATGTTAGCCTCCTATTGCAATAGGGGTTCATATTTCATGATTGACGGTTTTCATGCCAAATATGTCATCTTTTAATTACTGCAAAGGTTCCATATTTCCAGAGAGTTTCATTTGGATAAATTATTCAAATTTTGAAGAGTTGTTCAGTCAAGGGAAGGCCAAACAGTTTAAACTTGGCTTCCCTGGGTTTCAATTTCTTGCTTTAGAATATAGAGATGAATATCTGGCCAAACAAGCTTAAAACTTGGCGGATTGGTAAATAGGTAGAGAAACCAGGGTGCTCATCAGCTTAATCTGAGCCCCAGAAGATATAAGGGTCGATTTAAATAGGAGGATAGCTGAAAGAAATGTTGAAAGGCTAGGTATGCTAGTTCAATGGCACCCAAACCAAAAGAAGAAAAAAATTTAGGAGAGTAGGCCGGGTAGGTAGCGTTGTGGTGGCAGAATCATGGCTTGGGATCCGTTTCATTTTATGTTCTCAAGCGTGATATCCATTCGCATCTCAAGCATAAGGCAGTTTCAATTTGGAGGAGCTCAAGCGAGGCATGTCTGAATTTCCCTTTTTCCCTCAAAACACTCGCTAACTTCCCCTAATCCGCTTAAAAAGTCCTGTTTCCCCTTCAAAAGCCTAATATTCTTATCCTTAGCGCTCTCTGATCAGATTACATATTAACTTCTAACTTATTATCTAAATCCCAGCTATTCTTCCCTCCCTATACTAAAAACTTATACGAGATCCCCCTAAATACATATCCCCTCCATTGGTTGAAATATAACCATAACTAGCTCTGCATTTTTTGCTACTACTACAAGGGACTACTAACCTTTTGTTTTGTTTTTAATGGTTGTGAAAGAGATGATGCTAATCAAAGCAGCTCTTCTCGATGTTATAAAAGTCAGGGACAGAAAGATAGAGGAGCTCAAAAGGAAAATGAAGTGCTCTCTGTAGAGAAAAGTGCCACAGTCAATTCCATCAAAGTGCATGAAGACAAAATTCCATCAAAGTGCATGAAGACAAAATTTCAAGGCTTATGGAGGAGAATGAAAATAACAATTTGGCTCTTCAGCAGGCATGCACTAAATTGGAACTTGAAGATTCAAAATTAGGTGACCAAGACAGAGATATGGCAGAATTGCAACAGAAAGTATTGGTCAAACAAGGTCTTATTGGTCAATATAGAACAACACATCAAACACATTGTGTTGCCAACAATCATCTTCCTCTATGGAACAGGTGAGTTGCTTCAGCTAAAGATCAAAGAACCTCTAAAGGCATCAAAGAGGGTGGAAATAGGAGTGGGAATGTCTTTCAAGTCACAATGCTATAAAAAAATGTTGGCAATTTGCATGATGTTGGGGGTAATGGCATAGCTAAATTAGAGAAGAAAGAAGATTATAAGAATAACCATGTCCATGTTTCAGGCTCTTTCAATGGGCTAACTAAGACAAAAAATGATAATTCCATCTGTGATCAGGAATTGGAAACTATGACATCTGCGAAGAAAAATGAAATGGATATTCTAGCTTCTGATTCTTCTGGTCCCTGTCCTAGTGAGACAAGTTTGTCAGAAAGTGTTGCTGAGGCAACTTTTCAACCTTTAGAGAAGCAATTTCATAGAATTCCAACACTGGGAAATCCCATATAGAATGATAGGGAGGATTATCTTGCTGCTGCTTCTGACTTGCTGCCAAGTTCACATGATATCTTTAGTTCATATGGAATCGAGAATGCTCTACATTGTTGTGGCAATAACAATTCAGAGAATGTATCTCTTCAGCACCTTCGAGTCACTTCAGAACCTCAGAAAGATGGGACAACTACAGGAATCTTTTATCTTGGAAATGGATTTATGATGGGACCTCCTGATGTTTTAGATACTATAGAATGGGTTGCAGTACGATGTTCTTCATGTTTATCCTTGATTGGTTTATATCCTGATGTTAAAGGCAAACCTTGCTCACCTAGTGAAAGCATCCAGTTATTCAAATTCCATATATCAACAAGTGAAGCTGTTGGTGGACCCAATGATGTTTTCAGATCCTTTAAGGAATTACCATCTGTCAACTGGCATGACAGTGCTGATAATTGGTTTGGAACATGTTGCTGCACATTTGGAGGATTCATGAATTCAAATATACAATGTTCGAATTGATGAGGTGAAAACAAAGCTCAAGGGCCACCAAAAGAAAATCACGGGCCTGGATTTTCATATGTTTTTTCCATTGAAAGTTCAATTTATGAAAGCTATCAGAGCTCGTCTATCCAAGCGCCCAAAGGCCTCCAGTACATGGTTGAATTTTGCTTTTAGCTCCTCCATTACAATTGTTTATGAAAGCTCGTCCTCCAACGCCTGAAAGCCTTTGGCTCAAGTTGGTATATCCTCCTGTTTAATCTTTCTGATATCTTCGATCATGGCTGTAGTATTCCTGGATACGGCTTCAATGCCAGTGGCTCTTCATCTCTAATCGAGGGCGCTTATTTGCGCGTTGATCATAGAAAGTGGAATATTCTCTTGAAATCTTGACAACTAACTGCCATCTGACGGATTATCGCAGGACAGTGGAAGGTGGAAGAATCGAAAACATCATCCATGGGATTAGCTGGTAAACTGTTCTTTAGTTGCAGTTATATGTTCAAACAGCTTTTTTCGATAGTATCTGAACCAGTCCTGTGAAACTAGGACAAGAGGATGAGCAGGGGCATATTACGTCTGGATCAATCCTTTAGTGCAATGAATGTACTGTAGCAGCAAAGCAATATTTCAATGGAGTCCAATGACATTGGTGATACAAATCCAGAAGAAGCGCTGATCGATCTGAGACATCTAGAAGAAGCGTTGATCGTTCTGAACCTTCTAGGAGAAGCACTGATCGGCGAGAGAAGTCTAGGAGCAGTGTACAGAGATCAGAAAATGAGAAACTCATATCAGGGAATACGCGGCACAGAGAGGCGCTAAACAACGCCTGCTCTGTTTTTTTTTTTTAAATATCTGAAGGTACTTGTTGTGTCACAGCCAGATAAACAAATCTAAAACACCTGGAGGTTGTATTAATGATCACAGGAGATAAGACAGGGGCGATTGAACAGTTTGAAGTGTTTTAGAGGAAAGTGAATGCCCGATACGACAGCGAAGCAACATCAGCAAATCGACAAAGAGTATCAGTTATGAATATCAGAAAGGGATTTTAAAACACGAAGCTAGATGGCAGCAAAGGGATAGCGCAAAGAGAAATAGAGCAGCTCAGAGCCATGAAAGCTCACCAGCGCATATTTAAAAAATCTTGAAGCCACATAAAAGCAGCATAACCACCTGAAGGATAAGGACAAGAGTATTCAAAGCGTAGCCCTCAGTTATATAACTTAAGCTGCCAGCTGCCTCAGCGCAGCTCTGTTTAGATAAATATGTATTAATTCCCAGCCCAGCGATGAGTCAAAGACATTTAATTCATAGATATTTTTCTAGATATGATCTAGAGATATTTGTTTGATCTTTTCCCTATGACACCTGTTCAAGGGAAGGCTGTAAATCTTTCACTATATAAACCACCCCATAGTCAGTCTTAAGGCAGGAGAAAACAAGTAAGAATAGGTCGATAAAACTCTAATAGAGATTGGTTATGTACATCTAGTACGATTCCTTAATCAAAGACTGCGGGAGTTTTTTTTGGAAATGGACTGTGTGATATGTCTTGTTGTTTGAAGGGGGCCTTACGGAATTCTAAAGCTGCCACATAACTCAATAAGTGCCTCTCATCTCTATTTTTTTCTTTATGTTTTATGCTCATGATATGCTCATATCGCCATCTAAATAGTAGATTAAAAGGTTAGTATAAAATTTGCTGAGCCACACTCTAGGCTCAAGGTCTGCTATTTTTTATGTTTGCTTTTGAACTGGTAATGAATGTTGATTCCCTTTGCCTCTTATCTCGATGAATTCGCCCATGTTATGGCATTTATGCAAGAAATTTTTATCAGCTCCTAGACAGAGTTTTTTTTACCTTCATGCTAATATGCTAAAATAAAGATATTTTTTTGTGCTTCTCATCTCCTTAAAACTTCCAATCCAGCTGGTTGATTTATCCATACCTGTGTTGTATTATTGAAAGTTTGTTGGTTGAGAGATCAAAGATTATTCAAAGGATCAGATAATGGACTGTCTATTATGCTTTCCTTTTTTTTTTTTTTTAAATGCTGAAGGATGATCAACAAAGTCTCACGTTGTCATATGGACCAATAAATCATCTCTTGTCTGTATAATATCAGTTCACATATATTGGTTTCATTATCACTATTTGTGATTGCAGAAAGGAGGACTAATCTACAATTGGCCTTACAACAATTTACACTAAATTTTTGCAAACGTTCTATATGTTTTGGTTCTAAATAAGAGCTTTAATATGAATACCTCATGGAGCATATTAGTTCTTTGTCACCCATGTACGATTGTTATTTAGGAAATCTTAATTGTTCCTAGATAGAATTCATTCACTATTTTCGATTGCAGAAAGGAGGACTAATCTACAATTGGCCTTACAACGATTTACACTAAATTTTTGCAAACGTTCTATATGTTTTTGTTCTAACTAAGAGCTTTAATATGAATACCTCATGGAGCATATTAGTTCTTTGTCACCCATGTATGATTGTTATTTAGGAAATCTTAATTGTTCCTAGATAGAATCCATCCACCTTACCTCGGTCAGCCGGATCAAAGATATCTTAGTTTCCTTACATCTCTGACCTCCACTTCATCCTTTTTTAACCCAAATAATTGTTTCATGAGAAGCTATTTGCTCCATATCCCCCTCGTGACCAAGAAAAACACACCAGCAGTCTCGCTCCTCTGACTCCATGCCCAATGGTTTGAAATTCATCACACGATGCATTACCTCTCTGCTTGAAGCCATTCTCTTTCTCACCAAAAAACAAAAACCCTTGTACTCAATAACTAGCCTAAGGTCACCCTAAACAAAGCTAAATTACGAAGAGAGAGCCCTCTCTGATTGCAGGTAGGCTAGGACCCGCAATCCAAAGATTGGTCTGGTGTTACCTCGGCCGTATCCCTTAAGGAGCCAAGGGACAACCTGAGCGTTAACAGAGCAATGACGAGTGCAATGGGATTGTCGAGTAGAGAGGAAGGCTTTGTGTTAAATAGTTGAGCAAGTATTTATATTTTTGTGTAATAGTAATAGGAATTTGGTTTCACTATCCAAATGTTGTATGAAAAGTAGAATAGTTGGCTAAAGCAGGTGGTGACATGCATTCATAAGAGGTTGGTTCCTCTTGGCATGTTGTGGCTTACTAACATAAAGTGTGTTGGGGCCTCCAGTGAGTGGGTCATCACAAATAAATTGATGTAGTTAAGGAGGATATTAAATTACATCATAATAACAAAAAGATTGGTGGTTTTATCCATTTGCGTTTCAACATAAAATTCTTGTGTCAGTCTATGCATGCTGCTTGACTTGATATTTTGTGTGTTCATGTGAATGATTTACATTGATTCCTATGTATTGTGCTATGAATTCTCACACATGAGTAATTTCCAAGATTTAGAGAGAAAACAAGAATTGAGTTTAAAAGATAAATACCTCACTAACTATTGATTATCCCCACCCTATCTATAATTCATTATTCCAACAATTGGTATTAGAGCCATGCTCCTTCAGGAACAGTTTAACCACTATAAGGTAGATCTATAAGGAATCATGTATAGACAAGAGAGCCAAGGGTGTCTGCTCAAGTAAGATACTAGTCATTCATGAGTCAAATTATTCCTTTTGGAATATCAGGATGGAAGTCTTTCTCATGTACGTAGGGGTATATGTTTTGACCTATGTGTTAGTATATTATGTTGTCCCTATAGTCCCCCCTACAAATGAAGATGGTAAAAATGTGTATGGAAATAATACAAAGGCTAAGAATGATATTCTCTTCATTCTTATTCAATTCTAACTTATGAATTTTATGCACTGTAATTCATCTATAAAAGTGTGGGAAAAGCTTAATCAAAGTCATGAAGGAGATGAGAAAGTTATGAAAGCCAAACATCAAACCGTTATAATGAGGTTCGAGAGCTTAATAATGGGTGAAGAAAAAATTGTAGCAAAGTATTTCCTTAGAGTTGATGAAGTAACCAATATGATTAGAGGACTATATGAAGCTACCCAAGAATAAAGAATCATTCATAAGGTTTTCAGATCTTTGCCTATGATATTGAATGCTAAAATCTCAACCATTAAGGAAATGAAAAACTTGAAAAATATCACAATGGGCCAGTTGCTTAGTACTCACCCAACCTATGAGATGACAGTAGGAAAAGAGGAAGCCAAACCAAATGACGAAGCTTGCAAGGTGTCTAAGAAGACCAGGGAACACAAGGATCACCAAGAATTTTGTAGTTGTGAATATTATCAAGAGCTAGCTCATTTTCCTAGAAAACTAAAGTGAGGTTTAGGAAAGTATGAAGGAAAGTTTCCCTTTCTTGAGAAATCATGGGAAACTAGATTAGGACGATTTAGTTTAACTTTGATAACTTCTTGTAATTTTCTTTTTCTTTTATTTATTATTAGCTTCTTCTCCTTTCTTATTATGTTGTTCTTACCATCAAATAACTACCAAACTATGAACATCATTAGAACAAGAGGACATAGGATACTGGCTACTAGCTAGGTCCAAAACCTCTCTTATAGAGGATGTTGGGTAGCGGAGGTCCTGCATAACAGTTTTGAGTCTGAGAACCTAGAAAGTAGGATAAAAATATTGTAAACCTAAGAAATATGAGGAGCACGAAATGCAAAAGACCAAGTCAAAGGCTTGTCCGCCTAAAAAAGAATATAAAATAATAGGAAGTAATTCAGTCTGCTGACCATAGATAGGTATAAATAGAGCACAGCTCTATGAGGGAAAGGCAGTTCCTTTTGGAGTCTAATCTTGGATCTGAAATGTAATGGGTGTTTGAGAAAGCAGTCTAAAAGCATCTATAAGTTCGAGTCGAGGGTTTGGGTAGTGAATAGAGGCTCTGCAACTATGTGCACAGAGGCATCTGTAGCAGTGGGCGCGGACCCCTACAGCTGAGTGCATAGGATAAATCTGGATGTAGTGGTGATAAATTGGAAATAAAAATAAGGTTCTTTTGAATTCTGTGTTAAATTTGAATCTTCCCTTTTGTATGGTTAATGAGACTATTTTGATTTATGCGCATATGATTGGTTAAATCTTAATACACGAATTGAACAAACCTGATAAATGTTTGCTTAAAGACCCATCTAAGTAAATATAACTTGAAAATACTTTATTCAATAGATTAGATCTATAGACTACGCGCCAGTAGACAGTAAGAGGTATTCTAGATCTGTGCAAATACAGATTAGTGCGAAGCTGCAGAGTAGTGTGCAAACCATCTAAACCACATCCAGACACACCAAGGATGCAGAAACCTGGTTCCACCACCCTCCCCTACTACCTCAGGTGAGACCTCAGTCCGTGCTTCGCGGTCTGTTGTTGAAAGGGCCAGTAGCTGTGGGATTTTCTTGGCTAAATAATTCTTCTGAACCTGGGTCAGGCCCATATAAGCAAACAAATGCTTCTGTTACCGGTACTGGGATCTGCCTAAGGGGTATCTGGTGTGAAACGCAGGGACTCGAGAGAGAAGAGAATTGAAAGAATGAAGGGACCAGGAATAGTAGTAGTTCAAGGGTAACAATGACGAGCGCAATCCAGTTACTGATATTCAAAGGCGTAGGAGGCGAAGACCCAGAACAATTCTGGTTCATGCTAACATCAGTATGGAATGCACAGTGAATTGCAGATGATAATATTAGAAAGGCTACCTTAGTCAACACGCTGCAGGACTGAGCACTCACATGGTACATAAAGTACTCAAGCGATCACCCAATGGTGGGGACAGCAGAAATCTAGACCGAATTGAAGAAGGAGTTTAGCCGGCTGAAGTGAGAAACGCAGTTGATTATAGGGTTCAAAGAGATCACGATGATGCCTAGTGAAACCTTGTGGGATTTGGACCAAAGACTGAAAAGTACTATTCGCGAGGCTAACATGACATTGGCATATGTGTAGCACTGCACTTGGTTTATGGCATCACTAACACTACATCTGAGGACAGCTCTGTCACAACAGAAGACCTCAACCCAGGCTAAAGCATTAGAGACAGCGATGACGTTGCACAACACTCTGTTACAAGACTTGGGGTTGGGAGTTCAGCAAATCCATGTGTAGATCCAAAATTTGTGTTTGGAAATGAAGAAGTTAAAACAAAAATAGGCACTGCAACTAGAAGTCCAGGAGGAAGTATGGTGTAGGAGCCAGAGGCACGATAAAGATCACTGCCCAATCTTAGTGAATTATGTGGCAATGAGGGGACTAACACCATTGCGACCAGAGGCAAGGCCGAGCACAACAACCACACTCTGGTACACAATCTATTAGGTGGGAGGAAAGCACAACACAGATAACTGTCATCTGCTACCAAAATACAACCAGACCCCTCAACAACTATTTTGCAACTTTTGCAGATCGGTGGGCCATGAGGAAAGGGACTGTAGCTACCAATTATTAATGGACCAGTCACCTACTTATAGAATGCAGACAGAGGCATGAGGTTAGGATCTAGCCACAGTGATCGCACATGGTAGCTTCTAGGGCCGTGGGCAAGGACAGGGCAGCATGGGGCTAGGAAGGGGTCACGGGCAGCTAATCTACTACAATTGTTGAGGTTCAGGACATTATACATGGGATTGTACCAACCCCACAAGAATTTCGTGTAGTTATCATGAGCAATTCGATCATGAGCTAATAGATTGTCCTATGCTAATAGCACAGATCCGTGAAGAAAGGGCAGCGCAACCAACAACAATGTAGAACATGCAAATGATGAGGTTCGAACCATGTGAGGAAGATCCCAAAGTCAACGTGGTACTAATAAATGGCACGACCACGGGAGTGGATAGAAGGAGCTTAAGTAAGGAAGACGTAGGGGTGGGTAAGGAGACATATCTGGAAGCTCAGGAGAGCTTCGCAAAAGTCTCTACCCCAGGTAGTAGGGATCAACCTGAGCTAGTCAGGGATTCCTTGGTGATAACTGCCTTTTTAGAGACATGTATAACATTGCTTTGTGACAATAGGGCAATTAAAGGCTTACAAGAACTGATAAATAGATATGCAGGATGGAGTGAACCTCGCATAGTTCGAAAGTTAGGAAGACATGCGTCACGGACCGGGAGGGAAATGCGACTAATAGCGTAGATCGATAAGTATGAAATGGATCAGGTCATTCTGGATCTAGGCTCAGATGCCAAAGTACTGCCTAAACAAACTTGGGAGCACATGGGTATGCCTACACTACACTGGTCCCCTATCCAACTGCGGATGGAAAATTAGCAGAAGGTGCTACCCATGGGAATGTTGCAAGGAGTTACAGTAGACATTGACAGCACAAGTACTCGGACGGACTTTAAAGTTATTGAGCTCATGGATGAAAGTATGCCCTATCCTACATTGTTAGGCATATAATTAGCCACCGACATGAATGGGATTATTAATTTAAAGAAGTGGGCAATGGTATTTGAAACAAAGTCACTTCGCGCAGTCATTCTGCTAGATCCAGCTGAAGGACCACACTATATTAAACCTGTGCGTAACAAAGAGAGTGATGACGAATTAGATGGTATCTACAGAATAGCTACACAAAGGCAAGAATGGGGCAAGAAAATGAAGGATAGAAGAATATCACAAGGCTATGTAGAATCTTGTACCACTAATCCAAACAAAGAACATGACTAGTGGCGTAATAGGTTAAATGGACTGACTACACTACACTACAATATGATGACTAAATCTTTGTACTGTGTAAGAGCCCAGGGTCACGAATTGCCAACATATGATGGGCTGACGATAATAGATGAATTCCTAACCAAATTTGAAATCGCAGTACCAGAGAACCAACGGTTTGATGCACTGAGATGGGTGTTGTGCATGATGCCTGCGCGATCGTGGGGCACACATGAAGGTACTTTCGATGATTGGCGTGACTACAAGCACATGATGAGGATCAAATTTAGGAAGTCGGAACTATGCATAACTAAGAAATACGATGGACATGATGACCTGCGCATGCACCTTACCAGATGGATCAAAGCCTATGGAGAGGAACCTCAGCCAGAATGGGTGCACTTATTTTATCACACCCTGGACATCATTCCCAGAAACTGGTATACTGAAGCAGAGCTCCGACACAACACAGGCGAGTGGGATATCTTGCGTGTAGGGTTTTTGTCGACATTCCTCTTTGAATATCAATGGATGGATCCTGTGGATGAAGCATTACAGCTGTTAAAGGCCACCATTTTCAAGGCACCACTAGAACTAGAGGAAACTGTGCAGCCCGACTGGTCGCGGCAACTGAGCCAATCTCTTGAATGATATAATATCCAAGTAGAAGATGATGAGGATGATCTATGAAACATCAACATTCAAGAATCAAAGGGGAGCCATGAGGTTTCGTGGACCTGAAATCGAATACCTAGATATCACAATGTCGTTGAAAATTAGACAAGTCAATATCGGAACGAAAGAAGAGCCGAAGTATGCAACGTCGGGGGACTATTGGGACAACGCCATAGTGGAGAAGGTCGTCGAATTGCTTCGCAAATATCAAGATTTATTCGCAACAAAAATCACGGAGCTAAAATGGATCCTAGGAGACCTAGGAATGATGAAGATAATGTTGAAGCCAAACGCAAAACCAGTTAAATAGTGACCCTATCAATTGAACCCAAAATATAAAGCAAAGGTCCGCGAAGAACTGGACAAGATGTTCACAGCATGAATCACTGAACCAATCGAGGAGTCCGACTGGGTAAGTTCGATGGTTTCGCAGGAGAAGAAATAGAAGGGTGAGATTCGTATCTGCATGGATCTCAGGAAGCTCAATGATGCCTACATTAACTATCCATTTCCAACTCCATTTATAGATGAGGTACTGGAAAATATGGTGGGGCAGGAAGCCTACTCCTTCACGAATGGGTTCTCAAGATACCACCAGGTCAAGATCGCGCCAAAAGATAGGAGTAACACAACATTAGCCACTAAATTGGGTTTCTTTCAGTACACGGTGATTCCCTTTGGACTGAAGAATGTGCCGATGCTTTTTTCACGAATAGTGGTAGCGGCATTCAAAGAATTTATACACAAGTTCTTAGATGTTTATCTTGATGATTGGACCGTGTTTGGACTAGTTAAGAAGCACGTAGTGAGCTTATGGTTGATGTTGGATACTTGCCGCCGACACCAAATTGCACTAAACTTAAAGAAGTGTACTTTCCTTGTCCCATTCAGAAACTTGTTGGGCCATGTGGTCTATAAGCAAGGCCTGATGGTGGATCTGGCAAAAATTGTCATCATACTCAGTCTACAAGTGCCACAAAGTGTCAAAAGGCTACACGCCACACTAGGACACACGAGCTACTATCGAAAGTTCATAAAACGCTACGCCCAGCTCACAACTCCAATGGAACAATTGCTGAAGAAGGATCCTACTAGAATGAGGAAACAACAAAAGTCTAGAGACGCTCAAGGAAAAAATGGCATCAGCCCCTATATTGATCTTTCTGAAATGGGGCGTTGAGTTTCATGTGCATGTCGACGCATCGTGTATCGCGCTGGGGGTGGTACTTACTCAACCAAGAGCGGAGGGAATTGACCACCTGATTGCATTTGCAAGTCGCCGGTCGTCACAAGCTGAGAAGAATTACTCGGCTACCGAGCACGAGGGATTAAAAATGGTATATGCGCTTCAAAAATTCCACCACTATCTACTTTGAGGCCACTTTAAGATTTATATTGATAACTCGGCGTTAAAATACCTAGTAAACAAGCTTGTGTTGGGGGGCGCATTTATAGATGGTTACTGTTATTCCAAGAGTATGACTTTGAGGTCATCATAAAGCCAAGACATCTAAACACAAGCCCCAATCACCTGTCCCGAATTGAGACTGGCAAAGAACCCACAAATCTAGAGGATGGACCCTCGGATGCATAGTTATATGCAGTGCATGTAGCGGATGGTCACTTTGAGGATAAAATCCATTTCTTAGCTACAGGAACCATGCCACAGGGATATTCTGTTCAGCAGAAGAAGGAATTGGTGATACACACAACAGATTTCACCATGATTGCAGGACACCTCTACAAAATGGGCAATGATGAAATATAACGTAGATATGTCCCAGAGTTTGATCGAGGAAAGATCCTAGCCGAAGCACATAGGGGGGTTGTTGGCGGACATTATGCAGGTCGTGCCACAGCCTAGAATATTCTTTGTGCAGGATTATGGTGACCCACTTAGCATCAGGATTCGAAAGCATACTCCCGAGCCTGTGACATCTGTCAACAGACAAGGAAAGCATCACGAAGGGATGAAATGTCGCTCTAGCCACAGATGATGCTACATCCATTCAAGAAGTGGGCAATCGATTTCGTAGGATGTATTGAGCCACCAGGGAAGATAGGCACGCGCTATATCATCATTGTTACAGATTATTTGACCCGATGGGTAGAGGCACAACCAGTTAAGGATTGCATGGTTGCAACAGCTACGAATTTTTTGTTCAAGAACCTATTAACAAGGCTTGGCTGTCCCAAAATTCTCATGAGCGATCGCGGAATGAATTTCCTGAATGAAACAATCAGCGCACTCATTGAGGAGTTCCAATATATAACCAGCAGAGTACGCCATACCACCCGCAAGCGAATGGGACTGTTGAGTCATTCAAAAAAATCTTGGAGACAATGTTGATCAAGGTCTATAATGCGCGATGAAATGACTGGGACTTGCACATCCCTACTGTGCTATGGACATACCAAACCACGTGCAAGAATTTGATGGGCTAGACACCTTTTTTGTTAGTCTATGGCAAGGAGGCTGTTATGCCTATGGAATATATTGTGCCTAGTCTACAGATCGTAGCAATCATAGGTATGGAAGACCACAGGGCTTTGGAGGAAAGGCTTGCTCAGGTAGAGGAATTGGAGGAGGAATGGCGCTTGGTTGGATTCCATTAGCAAGTACAAAAACAGCACGAAAAATCATGGCATGATCGTCATATCAAGGTGTGCACCTTCAAGGAAAATGATCTAGTGTTGTTATATGACAATAAGTTCGAGAAATTCCCTGGCAAACTTCAAATGCATTGGTTAGGACCCTATGTCGTCAAAGAAGTTACCGATGGGGATGTGATTCATCTTGCCAAACTCAATGGAGACCCCTTCCCGGGTCGAGTGAATGGCAGTCACCTGAAGCTCTACATGGGCGGGCAGGCCACCTGACTAACCATTCGAGGGACAGTCTCATTGCTCCAACGAGTTGAAAGAGAGCACGAGATTGTAAAGAAGTCTTGGGGAAAGAGGCGCGAGGACCAGCTACACGTCGATTTGGCTCATCAACAAGATCATGGTTGTGTGATAAAGATTGCGTTGATGCATTGCTAAGAAGAGAGGTGATCGTTCCTGTCACTATTCATGACAATATGTCTACATTATGGAAAAAGGGAGCAGGTGGCAAGAAATTAAGAGAGGGAGTACGAGTCGGATATGGAACAAGCTATTGAGCCCTGAAACTACATCTCTTCTACACACTTTCCTAGACCTTTTTCCCTCACCAATGCCTCATAAGCTATGAAAGATCATTACATATTGATTCTAAAAGAGAATTTAAGTGGTTTTCTAACTATGTTTTTGTGTTTTATATTTGACTTAGATTTTGCTCATGAGCTGCAGAATGCAGCCACTTTCTGTAGCTGACTCAATTTTCCACAATTGTTTTTGTTGATCTCTAGGTTATATGTGTCATCAAGCAAAACGATGCATGTGGGCATTTTAGGGATGATCTGGACATGGATCAGGTCCTATTGTTTCAGCTAAATTCGTAGAGTAAAGCCTTGGTCAAACAATAGTCAAACAAGGAGTCCTATGGAAAACAGGTCTCTATTTCAACACGTGAAGGGTTCGAGGCCATTCCTAGATCTATGGCTTCATTTTGACAATTGTAGACTACCTCCACAACGCAAATCTAAAAACCACCTTTTGGTAGATTGAATGATCTTGGCAACCATCATGCTAAGCTCATGGATACTATCTTTTTACGTGTCCTCTGCTGAAGGTGTTTCATAGGAAAACTATTATGTAATTTCCTTTATAAATAACGTGTTTGCAAACGCATGTAGCTAGTTAGTTTTTGATGTAGTTTTGTTGTTAGTTCATGTACTGTGTCGTGACACTGGTCCTGCTGTTGTAACGAGAGGATCCTTCCTCTGTTTTGAAAAATAACAAGACTCTATTTTATATGACTGTGTGAGCGTAGTACCAGATTGATAGCGTGTTAACCAAGGCCTTTTTAGAGGGCCCCTGCTGACTGAGGTTTTGTTTCTTTATTTCTGTAAAGTTGTTATGTGTTGTTTCCTTATTTCCATTGTACATATTTCATAGTTTGATCACCTGTGTATATTTCATAAGTTAGTTATGATGTTAACGTTTTATTCATGTACATGATTTTTCAAGAATTGTATATTTTTGCTAACAATGATTAGTGTCTATCTTCAGGATAGGCTAGGCCCGGGCATTTCATACAATTTTTGCAATAACTAGTGACATGAGATTAGCCTCTTTGTTGACTTTGTTTTTCTTAGATTTTCAATTTCAGTTATGCTTTGATTTCAGTCTTATTCATTTGCTTTGTTAGTTAGTTTAGATATCAAATTCCTCATGTCATTGATGTTATCTCCAGAGCCATACTTAACCCCGAAAAGACTACTTGACGATATATCGGACTATGAGTGATGTGATTTGATTTTAGTTTTATTTTTCTGCAATTAGATGTCAGGTTCTTCATGTTATTGACGTTATCTCCAGAGCCATAGCTTAACCCTGAAAATACTACTTGGCGAGCTATCAGACTACAAGTGAAGTGACTTGATTTTATTTTCATTTGCAAGTAGGTAATTTAGATATCAATTCCTCATGTTATTGACGTTATCTCCAGAGACATAGCTTAACCTCGAAAAGACTACTTAGCGAGCTATCAGACTATAAGTGAAGTGAATTGATTTTACTTTTACTAGTTTGCAGTTTTTTGATTTGTTTGAGTGTAGTAGCTTAACTTATTTGTTTGTATTTAGATGAGCAACAAAGATGGTGATTTCATGATCAGTAGTTTATAATTTGTATGATTTGAATAGCAATGCATTTCCATTCTTGTTTAAGTACTACTTTCATCACTAGTATGTTTTGAGATCCTCTGAAGTGTTAAGCTCTAGAAATCATTATAGAGGACATAATTGCCATAAAATATATATCCATACTTTCCTTCTAAAGTATTCTTAAAACTCAGGAATAGGATTTCCATTCACATTAGGAGACAAACGAAGATAAAACCCCCAAAACAAAATAAAAATTGAAACAATAAAAAGTAAGAAAGAGGTTGTCATGCACATATAGTGCGCCACACTTCATCAGTTTACGACTCCCGGATTGATAATTAATGTAGCAATTTAGGACATACTAAATTGACTAAACATTTTGGCACTGTTGCCAGGGAAGTGTAACTAGGCAGTCAATCTCTTACATAAAAAAAAAAAGGAAAAGAAGAGAAAAATTGATAACTTCTTGAAGTATGCTCTCTTCTTGCACCTAGTGTGATCTAGAGGATCAGAAAACTTTCCTGGGGCTAGGAGGTTGGCCTACTGATCACCTTTCTGCAACCTCTGAGTTGAGCGGGCTGCTAGACAGCAAAGGGATTGCTCATGAAAACTGCAGAATTTTTTGGGTGAGCAGCCAGTTGACTGTCGGGAGGAATGGTTGGAAAATTGCATACTTTTCTGAGGGAGACAGGAACAGGTACTGGGTGTCTGTCCATATTGTCTACATAATTTTCTCAGTAAATAGAGCAGGCAATCTCAGTAGCCTCTATGCAATTTTTGAGGGGAGTCAGTCCCAGGGTGGTTGCCGAGTCAAACTCTCTGAATGGATAGCATGAAGGTTGCTTGAATTTCTTGCGAGTAGCATAGCTTGAAATGACTTTCTTGGTGCTTCTATGATATTTCAGGTGATAATCAATCGAGTCGATGGCAGGGTGATGGTCTAGCTGTCAAAGGGGAGTCTGGTCGTCAGAAATTCAAAAAATCACTAGGTGTGTGAATGAGTGAAAGATGCAAATGTGATCTTACAAACACACACCAACATGATTTGACAATGAGACTACTAGAACCATCCACACACACGTGTTGAACATGATTGACCGATAGTGTGAGTGACAAGTGCGACACTTGTGATTGATCTTTGATCGACCATGATGATGCTTGCATGATAGTGAATGTGACTCCATGTGTGAGTGTGATAGATGTTTTCATAGTGAACACAACATGTACACATGAAGTGAATACCTTATGCATAACGAGAACATGGTCACAAGCATGACATTGACATCAACATGCAAAAGCATGGGTAGAATGAACAAGCAAGGTGGATGTGAAGACTCACACAAGCTCACAGACTGAACCTGAATGTGTGTAGTCATCAAGTGAAAATATCAAGGGAGGCTCCGAAATTGGGTTCAGGCCAAAATTTTGGAGGGTGGTTGTAGTAGCTAAAACACTTGGTGACACACTGGTATAACTCTAACTTCTCTATTTTGGTTCATTATTGGCACAAGGCCTTGGTATTTTGGGGAGTATTGAATCGATGTGTTGGTTACTTCAGCTTCCCCACTTACAGGATAGTTTAGCTCATAAGTTTAATAATTTCATAGTATAAGTTTTCATCTCTGGTGTTGATCTGCTACCAGTAGGTCTGGGCAGTACCCCAATAGATTCATGTAGGAACACACACATTGCTCCACTACCAGCAAGCCTAGCCAGTACCCCAATGGAGTTGCATGCTTCACCTCCCTGTGTAGGAAGCCTTTCTCTTCTTTCGCCTTTGTATTTTTCAAGAGGACTGTGCATAAGAACTTATTTATTTTGGGGCAAAAGAGGGATCCCAACTTATTGAGAGCAGAAGAGGTTGTTCCTTCAGAGAAGCATGAAATACCTAGGTTTGCTCCTTTATATTTTCCCCTTCTCTGTTTCTACTCGTTGGATGAGCTTGAACACATAGAGCAGAAGGCTGAGTATAGGCACGAGGACTTCCCATTGTGGACACAAGCTCATGGTTGGACCAAAACTTACCCTGCAGATGGCTCGTATTTCCCATTAAGACTTCATAGATTGAAATTTATAACCAAGCACAGAGAAGACGATGACCAGATTGACCAAGTGCTATAATGCCACAAGTCTCTTCAAATTTAAGCCACATACTCTATTCGAAAGCCAGAACATAGTAGCTAGAAATACTTATTTCTAGAAACAAAAATAGTAATATATCAAGAGAGAAAAACAAACATAAACAAAAATAGTAAGAAAAACAAACAAAGTAGAAAAAAAGATAATAAGAAAAGAAAAGAAGATGAAAACAACAAGCATCAAGCAAATAATGTAAATGGCACGGGCGCAGCCTGGCCTACTAAAAGTAATTCTTAAGATCTTTCCATTGATAGGAAGGTTGTCAATCCTATCGTCAAGTGATTTCAAATGATACGTGTGTGGGCCAAGCTTCTCATGAACCATGTACAGACCAATCCACGTGGACTGGAACTTCATATGTTTTCCCTTGTCTTCATCGGGCTTATCCCATTTTAGAACTAAGTCACCAACATCAAAGTTAGTTTTCCCTATAAACTTCTTATCGAACCATTTCTTGATATAGCTTTGGTGGCGTGTTAATTTTTCCTTTTCTTCCATCCTTTCCTCCTAAAGCCTATGGAGAGCATCCATCCTATGCCGAACTAGTTGGCGAGGCTTGCCTTGGGATTCTTAGGAAAGCTGAAGTGCAAGAAAGTAGACATTTGGTGGAAGGATGGCTTCTTTTCCATAGACCAAGAAGTACGGTGATACATTTAGAGAAGGCTTAGGTGTTACATGGTCAACCCATAATGCATTCATCAGAGTGGCATGCCAGTTGCATTGCTCAAAGAAAACGGTCTTCTTGATTATACAGATAAGGGTTTTATTTGTGGACTCTGTGAGATTGTTTCCTTGTGGGTAATAGTTAGATGAATACTTTAACACAATACCATTCTGTAATGAAAATTCATATAGTTTCAAAGATGAAACATAAGTTTCATTATAAAAAAAAGTGATACTGAAACATTGAAGCGTGATATGATGTTTTGTTGGAGGAAGCTAATGACCTCTTGGTCGTTCACCTGTTTGAGTGGAATTCCTTCTGTCCACCACGTGAAGTAGTCAATTGTTGTTAGAATGTAGCGGTGTTGCTATGATTAATGTGGGAAGATTTACCCAATGATGTCTAAGCCCCATTGTTGGAATGGTTTAGTCACTACAACGAGGTGTAGTGGGGCTGCTAATCTCCATGTTCTGTCAATGCATCACTGACAGACCAGGCCCTTGTGGGCATAAGTCTGTACATCCTTGAATAATGTGGACCAGTAGAAACTGGCTTGCATAACTTTGTGCACAGTGTTGTTTCTCGCAAAGTGACCCCTAGCGGGTTCATCATGCAGATCTTGAAGTACCTTCTCTAATTCATGTGCCTCCAGACACTTGAGTAGAACTCCATTACTATGCTTCATGTAAAGCACTGTGTGCACCGACTCATATGCTAAGGTTTTAAGGTGTAATTCCCTCTTTTGTGTGATGGAAAAGTGAGAGGGTATAGTGTCGTGCTCAAGGTACTAGCGCACATCTTTGTACCAAGAGGTTTCGTCTCCAGTGGGTGTGGCTCACCTTATATCATACATCTCAATTTCCTGCTCCCTGTTGGTGAGCTCTTCTTCACTCTCCGATGCATGCACCAATTCAGCTAAAAGTCTGTAGAGCCCATGTCCTTTGATTGTGTGAACTAGCTTGATTTCAAGATCATACTCTTGCAAGTTTGTCATCCAGTTTGCACGTCGTTCACCTAATTATTGTTGTACAAGAATTGTGCGAACTTCTGGATGAGGGACGAAGACTATGCAGTGGTTTTTCAGCAAGTAGGGCCTCAAGTGTTATACCGCCTTGTAAACTGCGTAAGATTTCTTGTCAATGGTGGGGTAGTTGATTTCTGGTCCCTGCATGCTTGCGTTCATGAAGGAGATTGGGTGTTCATCGTTCATCTCATCCTTCTGAGTGAGTACTACAGCTAGTGAGTTATCAGAGGCAAAGGTGTATAGCATGAAATCCTTCTTAAATTCTGGGTTGTAGAGTGCAAGTGATTTTGGAATGGCTTGCTTGATCTAGGCGAATGCATGTTTTTCCCTCTTACCCCAGTTGTAGACTATGTCTTTCTTGATCATGTCCTGCATGGACTTAACTATCTATGCATAATCTAATATGAAATTCCAGAGGAATTTTATCTTGCCCAAGAAGGATCGCATGGCTTTCTTGTTAACTAGGTGAGGAATTTGTGTAATAGTCTAGATCCAGTCCAAATCCACCTTGATCCCACTTTTGGAGACAATTTGTCTGAGAATGTTCCCCTCAGACACAGGGAAAATGCTCTTTTTGGGATTCAAGGAAATCCCCTATCTTCAACACTACTCAAAAAAATTCTTCGAATGGCTTATGTGGTCTTCTCGTCTTTTTGAGAACATGGTCACATCATCAAGGTATACCACTATGTTATGTTCAACGAGTCCATGAAAAGCAATTTCCATGGCACGTTGGAAGGTTGTGTCTGCATTCACAGGCCCAAACGTCATTTGTTTGTAAGAAAACATACCCCACTTTGTATGGAAAGTAGTTTTAAGTCTATCGAGTTCTGCTACAATAACCTGATTGTATCTTGAAAAACCATCAAGGAGAGAAAACATATGTGCCCCAGATATTGTCTGCAAAATGTGGTCCATAGATGGCATAAGGTAGTTGTCTTTTTCTGAGGCATGATTTACGTTTTGGAAATCAACACAAAAGCGAATTTCCTTGAACTTCTTACGTATAGGAACCAGATTAGAAACCCAGGTGGAATGACGAAATTTGTATATGGTACATGCATCCAACATCTTAGTGAGTTCTTTTTGTATGAGGGGTTCAAGTGACAGATGTACTTTCCTCGGCTTCTTTTGGTATGGCTTGACCCCTTCTTTGATCAAGATGATGTGTTAGATGATCCGTGTGTCATAAGTTTTCAGATCATCATATGTCCATGTGAACACATCTCGGTACTTTTTGAACAAGTGGACAAAGGCTTGCCACTTGTTAGAGCCGGTCTAGTTATCCCTCCGTTAGAGATCAAAGCTATTTTTTTCATTTCATGTTTAGGTGTCCCATCAGTTTTGATCAGTTGCATTTCGTTAGGCATGCCATAACTCTGACGGAATGGTTTGTGTCACTCATTCCCCTCGTGCTTGGCACTGCTGGTTCAAGTCTATTCATAAAAACAAGTCTTGAAAGATCATTTACAGTCCTGTTTCAAATTTCTATGTCATGACAATAGTTCTCGGTCATTAGGTCTAGGGTTGAGTCAATTTTGTTTTCCAAAGTCTAAGAAGACCAGCAGGCCAGAGGGATGTCCTCAATAGATGGTTACCTCAATAATTTCTATCATTATACCGATAAACTAGGACTTCTCTTCAAAACTCTGTTTTGAAGATAAGTCGTCATATCATTTTTGTAATAAATTTTCAAAAATTTCAGTTCTTGAAATGTCCAGGCGCATCCTTGGTCTCCTTTGCCAGATCATATCACAGTGATCCTTGCAAAAAATTGTCAAAGAAAATCATTATTTCAACCAAATTTAAGGAGGAAACCAAAAAGATCAGAAGTCTATTAATCCTGAAAAAGTGTCAACGACAAAACATTACAAAATGGTTTATGGACCAAGAAAAAATAAAAAAGGAGTCTTTATAAAAATATTTCACTGCATTTTCAACTCATTGCACATGCCAAGGGTGAAGAAGATTGTCCCAAAGTGAAATTGTGAGTTTGAGAGGAAGTTTGAGCAATTTCAGAGGTGCGCGACACACTGGACTAGGCGCGCGGCACATCAGGGGCGCGTGGTGCACTGGGCATAAAGACACAGTGTAAAAATACAGGCGTGCGGCACATCAGAGGCGCGTGGCACATTGGGTGAGGCGCGCGGCGCACTGGGTTTTAACCCTGAAATTTGTTTGGAAAAGCATCAAATCGCCTCCTCTCCGCACAAATTTGCAGGTAGGCTCATATCCATTACTTGTGCTTGGCTTTTGAAAAGTTAATGTAATGGGTTAATGATATGTTTGCCTTAGAAATCCAATTTGGAAAGCCCTCCTTTGTCAATGAAAAGTGTTGTAGGGTTTGAATGTAAAAAATTGTTGTAGGGTTAAAAAACAGAGTGTAACCAAGGTTGTGATTTTTTCCCCATTTCCCTTTGTTTCCCATTCCCAAATTCACCATTATTTTTCCTCATTAATTCCCTCATTAATCCTACACTATAATCCCTCAAAACCTAGTCCCTCACCTCTATTACAAAACACATTATCCCTACCTAACATCCCAAAACCCCAAAATCCAAGATTTTCATTTCCCTTTCCTTCCCTAATTCCCTTGTTTTTATTTTCCAAATTCCCTAATTCCTAATGTTTTTCCTTTCCTAATTTCCCTTGTGCATTTCTTGTCCCTTGGTCACAGCATTTTTAGAGCAAAGAATAGTTTATAGTCAATTGTAACACACAGTTTATACATCAGCATATATATTCCAACTATCTTGTTTTCAAAGACATGTCAGAGACCGAGTCAGTCTATGAGCAGGAGTATGATAGTGATTCTACACCGGAGGTAAATGTGCCAAATGTGCCACGGAGGTATCACAAAGGTGGCAAAAGTGGTCAGCATGTCAGGGAGGAGCCCACTTCTTTGGCTCAATTGCAACCTTGCCCACTTGCAATGGATTGTTTTCGGCGTCAATCATGTTTCCAATACTGTGAGATGATCTCACAAAATCAGTATCATCGGGAACTAGTCCATTTATTTGTTCTACATTTACATGATGGTCATGTAAACCTTGCCGGAGTGAATTTCACCTTCTCACTAGAGACTATTGCTCAGGCCACCGCGATACCAAATTTAGGGGAGGAATGGAGCAAACGCCAGCAGTTAGACATATTCTACTATGAGCCATACATCAAACTTGGGTATATGAGACACTTGAGCACAGTTTTTCCTTTCAAATTCCCGAGGGATGAGTTTGCACCATTGATGAAACTCATCATTCGATATTTCAGTTGCGAGGGCAGATTCTCGTGTCTCTATGCATACCATGTTCGTTTGTTGATGCATTTCACGAGGGTACATATGATGAACATTCCGTATTTCATGTGTTGCAACATAGAGAGGATGGTGACTTTAGTACAAAGGAAGAGCCCAACACATAATCATAAGAGCATATATCATTACGCGTTGATCAAAATCATAGTGATGCATCCGTTGGCACAGCAGGGCATTACTTGGCAGGATTTCATCTCCCGTGATTACTTCTCAGCGCTACAGCCGCCTCCCGTTGCCCTTTCCATGACTCTCTTAACTGAACAAATAAGATCAAAACCAGATGGAAAAAGATGATTCAATTCAGTTACATTATCTCCATAGCGCAGGATAGAGTCTTTTCAAAATACTATTATATTTCCAACTGGAAGTACTTGAGCACGGCTGTAAGGAATAAGGAGTCTTTTCAAAATACTATTTTTCACCAAATTGGATCCTATGTAGCTCGGCCTATATACAAGCCGAGCTATTCTCTTTTTTTTTTATTGTAGTTAATGATGAGGGAGTGCCTTCACACCATCCAAAAATTCCTGAGACTGAGCATATAAGTTCTCCTCATCATATATGTGACATACCAGCGAGGCCACAGGGCCTTATTTGCATCTACACGACGAGTACTATCTCCACCCGGGGTGGAAGGGGTCTCATTGACTTCATCATCACAACGAGTATTATCTCAACATCATGTGGAAGGGGTATCGCCTTCTTCTTCAGCACAGGTACAGATCCAGGATAGGGGCAAGAGGCCCATGTTTGATGAGGGTCCTTCAGGAGGTCGGGACACCGATATCATTGATGTTGATGCAAGCTCTCCTAGCTTAGAGCTAAAGGAGATCATCCGAGAGCAAAGGGCTGAGAATGAATCGCTGCAAAAGAAATTGTAGATGGCTAAGTGGGTGATTAACTACTTGGAGCAGCACAACAAACAGCTAGAAGATGAACATACACTTTATGAGCTGCGGCAAATCCGGGAAGATCGAGAATTGGCCCGAAAGAGACCCGGTGATTTGACACCGATTGATCGAGAGTCTATGCTCATCCGGGTGAACACTCATTTGGAGAAATTGTTGGCGAAGGCAAACAGAGACAAGGACATGCTTCGTCATATGAAAACTTACTATTGGGCTCGTATGCATGTTTGCAAAGCAAAAATGAAGATCCTAAAGAGGCGATTGAGCAAAGCACTAAAACGGCAGAAAAAGCCTGATCCACTCCAAATTTTGGCCGAGGCTTCATTGGTAGGGCACAATACATGATAGAGGGTCTTCACTCCGAATTTGAGAAAATTCGGAGAAATTTTTGTCGTTTTGAAAATTTTGTCCTAAAAACAGGTTTTTTGGCTCAACGCGTAGCGCGTCGACGCGCACGCTTAAGATTGGGACACTTGCTGGAGGAAAACTCTACATTTTTGGGTTTATCATGATGAATTATACATGCTCAGCTATCGCCAAAACATTTCATGAAGTTCTGGGTGACCAAAAGGCTCAAAAACACCATGAAAATTACCTTTCTGCCACCTTTTACACTAGTAGGAAGTACTTCCGGGAGAATGACATTTTGAGGGGGCAAATGAACTCCAAATTGAAAAATTCCACTTGGGCTGGATAGCAAACATCCAGGGCTTTCCAACTAGATATTGTGAGCTTCATTTGGATGCCGGTAAGTGCCCCAAAAATAGGTTGAAAGGCACGCGGTGCATAGGGCTCAGGCGTGCGGCACACAGGGTTCTTTGGCAAAATTTTCATCTTCAGCTCAGGAAATGCAGCCAGTTTGACCATTTTTGACTTGTGATGTGATTTTTTCACTCCTCTTTATGTAATTAATGAAACATGATGTTATTTTAACACTTAGTTACTTATTCTATAAGATTCATTCACTAAAAGGTGAAAATTTAATGAATGAATTGGTTTCCTGCCTTATAGAGGCAAGTTGTTTTGATTGCCTAGATTGTAGTGCTTTGTTTAGAGTTGGTTGAAACAGCTCCTAGGATGATGAGCTCGATCCCTAGAGGCAAGGGAATGGGTTGGCTTGCCTATATTATGTATTTTCTTAGTCATTTTCAGGGTTGGACTCTTGGGAATAGCTTGACACTCTATTGTACATATTTTATCTACATTTTTTGCAAAGGAAAGACCAGGGTTTTGCAGCACTATTTGGGATTCATGTGGCTTTATGTGTTGATGGTGTGCTTCTTTCAATATTTGTAAGTTTTTTATGTGTATCACTTTCCTTATTTTATCTTCTACAATTGAACAAATGAAGTGTTAAGGTAGAATCCATAATTTGCTATGCTCTGCCTTTAAGTTTGTTTGATTTTCCATGTTTTCATCTGTTTATGGAGAATCCTTGAAAGTTTCTTTCTCTCCTTAACCTCTAACCAGTCATATCTATCCATTCATTCTCTTTAAAGGCATCAAAACAATCGCCTATCTTGCCCCAAGTAGACCTCTGCAAAAACTGTGCCTCATCCCCGCACCCAAAATTGCCTTTCCCTTGAATTCAACAAAACTTCAAAAAACCAATTTCAAATTCCTTGTACTTCATACCTAGCCTAAAATTAGTTATCAATTTAGTCATCTCGACCTCATTGATTACCTTTTGCCGAGATTGACTCAGAGAGAGCCCTCTCCTGTCCTCGTAGGGCTAGCTACGAGGCTGAGCGTGGTTTGATGTAGCCTTGAGTTTTACCTTATTTCAGCCTAAGGTAGATTTGAGTGCTAACACCACTCTTATTGTGTACAACATGTACTAATATTGACAAATTTTGAATCTTGTTCTATTCCCAAGTTTATCAGTTCGTGCCTCATGGTGGAGCTATGAGTCCTGTTGTTCTTTGGCCCCTGAAAACACTCTTGCAAGTCATAAATCATTTCCAATGTTTCCACATTTTTCGTGTTAAAGTGGCCTTTCTTGTTTCCATATTCTTCTTGCAAAGAGTGCTCGTGCTCATCATCATCTATCACTGCATATTTGAAGGCATCAGCATTGGCCACGAAATGCAGTATTTGTTGATCATCATTAAACACCTGTAAATTAGTTATGTTATTTAGGATAGATGGTTTGTACAATATTTCAATATAAATCTATCCCTAATCAGTGACATTTTCGAAGATGGATTTGCCAGAGTATTGGCAGCTGCATTACGCTTACATGGTACAACAATGATGTTTAATGCTTTGAAGTTTGAGATTATTCGCCATACCTCTTGCTGGTAACTTTTGAGATGTGGTGACAAATAGTGAATGGTGTTGCGTACCTGCCATACCACTATCTTTGAATCACCTACCACTTTGAGTATGAGCACGCTGAGGTTGATGGCCTTCTGCAAGCCTAACACAAGTGCTTCATACTCAAAAACATTATTTGTGCACTCAAACTCCAAGCAACTTGAAACCAGATGCTTCCTATTATAAGGGTTGATCAAGACACATCCAGTTCCTCAATCGTCCTATGTCTTTGATCCATCAAAGTACATGGTCCAAAACTTGTCTATACATGGACCGCTTAAGGTGCTAGTACTATTGCTACTACTGTTGCTGCTACTACTACTACTATTTGTACAATGTGTTGTACAAGTTTCATTACCATTAGTTAGGCAAGGAGTCCCAACTATGTGTCTAGTGGGATTAGAGCTAGTGGTGCGGGATAACACCCTAATGTTGTTTCAAGGAGGAAATTGGAAAACATGAGTTTTGCAAAGGCCAATGGTTCATTCTCATCATTGGGGGGAGTGAAATTATGCTTCATGTGCCTCTTAGACACTACCCAGATTTGGTTGCATTTTCCCTTGTACGGAAGCCACATGTGAGACCAATCTGTAGCAAAATATTTGTCTAGCTTGGTGGACCAGCATCTGTTGAGTAGTAAACGATATGCTTCTAGTATGTCCACAACCACTATGTTGATGCATTGGTGGACTCGACCATCATGAGATAGTCGAATGATCACGTCTCGTAGTTCTCCAATGGCTGGTACCGATGTTGATCAAGTTGCATGATTCACATAGATTTCTTGCTCCAGTTTGCACTGGTCTTTTTCACAATGGAGAGCGGCATGATGTTGGCTGCCACACTAGAATAAACCAAGCACTTGTTGACATTTCAATTGAATATTTCAAAAGATAGCAGGTGTTAGTGTCGGTATCTTCATCCCTCCGTCAGAGATCAAATTCTCTTGTTGCATTGCATATTAGGTGTCTTGCTTAGTCAGCTGCATTCCATTAGAAGCATGGATCATCTGATGGTAGTGTCTTGTTGTACATTTTCCCTCGTGTACTTTACCTGCTGGCCCATTTCCATTCATCAAGATCATCTGCAGGCACTTTTTGCCTTTAAATTTGCAAGAGTCATTTCTAGGGTTTCACTTTCATTAGGTCTAGGGTTTCATCAACAAGGTCTTCAAAATGTCCAATAACAATCAGCAGGCACATGAGGAGGTTCCAGTGCCAATAAATTTCATAATTAGTTGCTCAGAGATGTATTTTTCCTCAAAACTCTGTTTTGAGGAAAAACTGAGTATTTTAGGTTTTATTGTATAAATTCATGTATTTTCAGTTCTCTTGTATGTAAATCACTTCAGTGGAAACCCTGGTTACCTGGCCAAGCTTCATTTGTTCCATTCCCTGCAGGGCAAACACAAAATCATGTCATTCAGTTCATGAAAAGCACAAATAAAGTGAAAAAGCTCAAAAACAAAGTTAAAAATAAAGTCATTTTCCAAACATTGTAAAAGTGAGTTTTATAAACCAAAAAATTAAAGGATCCTTGTATATAAGTCATTTCTTCAAACTGAAAGGCTCATTTGCATTTCAAAGAACCAAAAGTGAGCAAATCAAGGTTGTGTTTGAGTCAAGGGAGAACATTGGTGAAAAATTGCATGAGTTTGAAGGTGTGACGCACTGGGCAAGGCGGCGCACATAGCAGGCACAGCGCATAAGGTTACGGTTTCCAGTGTTAAACTAAATGGGTGCGACACACACACAGGGCACGACACGTTGGGTTTGATGTGCGGCGCATCGAGATACCAAGCCCAGTTTCTTCAACAACTCTCTCAAAATGCCAAAATTGCCCAAATTCTCCACTGAACAAGTAACTGCAGCTCTCCTCTTGGCTAGTGAAAGGATTTGTCATCAAATTTATGGTGGTTGTTTTATGGTGGTTATCTTATGGTGGTTGTTTAAGAAAATCAAAACCTACCTCATACATCTCTCAAGGAATCTCTCAAAGAAAACGGTGCTAGGGTTTGTACTATTGTTTTGGCTGCCAATTCATTCCCTCACTTTTCCACTCCCTCACTCTTCCTAGTGTATTCCCCTATTACCTAATTCCCATATTCCCAAAAAAAAACATATATCCCTATCCCCAATTCTATTTTTCATAAAATCCCAAATATAATTCCCAAACCCTAGTGCTAAACTCCTAAATTACTCCCTAATCCCTTGTTTCCCTAAATAAACCCTATCCCAATAATCAATAAAATCCCTCATTTTTCCCTCCCTCTACAGTCCCTCATATCACTTTTCCCTTGGTGGCAGGAGTCAAAAACATCATAAATCCCCTACTTCTCATCAAGACAGCTCATCCACTAGCAGAGATGGAATCTGATCCCTCATATGATTATGAAGAGGAGACACACAGTGACTCACCTACAGAGGTACATGCACCCAAGAGGCCTCATAGAGGTGGCAAGCATATTCTAGAAGAACCAACCACTCTTGCTGATTTACAGGCCTACCCTCTTGCCATCACTTGTTTCCAACACCAGTCCTACTATGAATTTTGTGAGATTGTTGCTAGAATTCAGTTTTATCATGAGTTGGCTCGTTTGTTTGTGCTTCATTACATGATGGTCAAGCCACTCTAGCTGGTGTCACATTCACTTTAACACCAGAATATATTTCACTAGAAACCGGTATTCCTAACTTTGGAGAGCAATGGAACAAGAGACAACAAATTGATAGGCAGCATTATGAACCATACATCAAGCCTAGTTATTTGAGACAACTCAGGAGAGTGTTTCCTTTTCGGTACCTCAAAGATTCTTATGCTCCTTTGATGAAACTGATAATGAAGTCTTTCAGCTGTGAGGGCCAGTTTTCCCGTTTATATGCCTACCCTATCAGGCTACTGATGCATTTTACCAGGGTGAGGATGATGAACCTCCCCTACTTCATGTGCCGAAATATTGAGAAGATGACCACCCTAGTGGAGCACAAGACTCCTTAGCAGCAATTTAATAGTATTTACCATTTTGCTCTTATTAAAATTGTGGTCATCCATCAACTTGGCTTGCAGGGAATCACTTGGGAGGACTTCATTTCTCATGAGTGTTTCACAGCTCCTTAGGGACCTTCAGAGACTTTGCATGAGACAGGTGGACCTTCTTATCACCATGAGGGTCATGAGACACAGACTGCTAGTATGTCGGTGTTTATCACTTATCAAAAGAGCACTAGACGGTTGTTCGCAGCAGCAAAGCGAGTATTATCTCCACCTGGGGTGGAAGGGGTCTCACTTCCATCATCAGCACAATAGGTTCAGGACAAAGGCAAGAGGCCATTGCAGGATGAGAGGCCTTCAGGTGAGTGGGATTTCATTCTCATTGAGGTTGATGATACAGATGTGGGCCCACAAAGCACAAATCTCAAAGAAATAATCCAAGAGCAGTAGGAAAACATCAATGCCTTGTCCCTCAACTTGGAGAGGGCTAACTGGATTATAAAGTACATGGAGCAAAGGAATAAACAGCTTGAAGATCAGCAAGCGATTATGGAGTTGCAAAACATTCAGGAGAATCACCAAGCTACCCAAAGGAGGAGGGTGGAGTTCACTTCACTTGAGCAAGAGATCAATGTCGATCAGGAGTCTTGGATTGAAAGAGTCAATATCCACTTAGAGAGGTTGTTAGAGAAGGCCAACAAGGAGAAGACATTGTTTGAGACATATGGCATATCATTACATGGCGAGAAACAAAGTTTGCAAGGCGAGAATCAGGAGCTTGAAAGCAAAGTTGAAAAGGGCATCGAGGAGGCAAAAGGAGCATGATAGGCTTTAGATATTGGCTGAGAATTCCTTGCCTCAACACAATTCTTGATGGAGAAGACTCAGCCCAAATTTCAAAAAATTTGGGGCACTTTTTTCATTTTTGAAATTTTCGCCACAAATAACAAGATTTTCTGCTCTATGCGTCGTGCCACATGGCGCTCGCTTTTGATAAGAGCCTCCAAATCACAAAAACTGACCACTTTTGGATTTAGTATGGAAAAATATGCTTTCCTACCAATGTCCAAGAAATTTGGACAGGTTTTGAGCCCTCAAAAAGGTCAAAAACATCCAAAAAATGACCTTACTGCCCCTATTTTGACGCATAGGAAGCAGTGTTGGGAGAATTAAATTTTGGAGGGGCAAATGGAGGCCAAATTGAAAAATTCCACCTAGGTTGGAAATCAGACAGGTAGATCTTACCAACAAGTACACTTGGAGTGAATTTCAACACTGGGAAGGCCTCCAAAAGTGGCCTCAAACAAGCGCTACGCATAGAGAATCGGGCGTGGCACATAGAGGAAATTTGGCCCAGTTTGACCAGGAATGCTCTGTTTTTCGCTTAGCTTTTTCCAGTTTGACTTTTTCACCTTCTTAATGTTAAATTTGTGATGTAATTTAATGTACATTAATGGATCATGATGTAAATATGTCAAATTTTCACTTATGGAGGTAGATTCATCAGTTAAAAAGTTGTTTGAAACAGAATGAATCAGTTCCCTTGCTTCTAGAGGCATGTTGTTCCACTGCCTAATTTCTAGTTCTCAGTTTAGAATTAGTTGGAACAGATCCTAAACATGTGATCTCGACCCCTAGAGGATAGGATGAGCTATGGTTTGTCTATATTATGTGTTTTTTAGTCATTAGCATGGTTGGACTCTTAAGAAAGTAAGGAGCTTCATTATGCACTCATATCAGCATTTTGGCTAAGGAATTGAGGCCAGGGTTTACAGCACTCTTTGGGATCCCTGTGGCATGTTGTTTTGGTATAGTGCTTTCTTATGTATTTGTGAATTTACTTATGTTCTATGTATGTCATCTTCTCTCTTATTTCTTCTCAGCTAAATCAAACAAGAGTGAAAGTAGAACCCATTGAAATTGCAGTGCTCTACTTGAGGTTTTCTTTAGTTTCTTGATGTTTTCAGCTATTTGGAGAGGATCCATGGCTTCTCTTGCCCTCTTCAACTCCTCCTCTTTATAATCCCTCCATATCATTTGATTCAAAGTGCCAAATTCAGTTGCCTACCTTGCCCCATTGAGATCTCTACAAGATTGTGCCTCATTCCCTGCCCCAAGATCTGCCTTTTTCTTTAGAGCCAGCAAACATATCATTTTGTCCAATCAAACTCTTTCCACTTATACCTAGCCTAAGATCAGTAGTTAAATCAGTGATCTCAAGCCTTTAGTGATCATAATTTGCTGAGCTTAACCTAGAGAGAGCCCTCTCCCGACCTGGTAGGGCTAGCTACCAGGTTAAGCGTGGTTTGATGTTGGCCATGGATCATACCTTTTTCAGCCTAAGGTAAATCTAGGCCCTAACATCAAGAATGGAGGGCAAACGGAGTTCGCTTGTTCCATTCGAAGTGTATTGATTAGAGTGGAAAGTGATCCAGGAGGTGTGCTTGCTCCCTTGCTAGTAGAGGTTGTGCCATTCATTGTTTTTTGTCCCAATGCACGTAGTATGATGTCTCATTGACTCTGCATTTTAGCTATAACTCAAACAATCTGATGTTTTCCCAAGTTTTCTTCCTGTCATAAACAATGTTGCATTCTAGAGGTGGTAGACTCACCGAGCTATCCATGATAGAACAAATGTTCGTGTTGTCTGGCGTAGTGTTCTGTAGCTTATTTCTCATGGATGTACTTTTATCCACAGTTGTCTTTTCAGAATTGTTATCTGTTTTCTGCTTTTGGGGTGGCTAGTGGATCATCCTTCCTCATCAGCATTATCATCTTCTCTTGCATTTCCCCAAGTGTAGGGGGAGCCTCTTTAGTCCTAAGATTGTAATGGTCATTTTTCTTTGGCGGCTTCTTCTTGGTGTTCATCTTTGACATCATTTATGAGCATTGATATGTGTTCACCACATGCCCAAAACTTGATGGTTCATCAGATCAAACCTCTTCTTCATCATTAGTGTCTTTCAGTTGCCCTTGCATACTATATTTAACATCGAATGTATGACTGCATACAAAGTTTGTGACTTGCATCCAGTTCCAACAAGAGTTCTTTAGGTGATTCTCTTCATGGAATGAATAGACTTAGGATCTGTACACTGTTCAACCTAGAAGATAGAGCTCTGTGTAGTTTTTTAAATAGACCAGTGGCTGCCTAATGAGCTACTTACCTATCTCTGTCTATGTGGATAGCTGCTTGAAAATGTGTCTGTCTTCTGTTGTTTAAGCTCAGACACTTTTGTAGTCAACTTTTTGACAAGGCAAGTGAGGGTGTCAATATCAGTTGCTTCCTTGTCTCTACCTTTGCTTTCCATTCCTTAGGACTTCCTATTTGCTTCCTTAGATTCCTTTGTTGATTCATCATCCTTGATGACTCCAATTGTGAGTAGGTCTTTCTCAACAGTAATAGCTTCTTTACATTTCTCCAAAAGTGTTCATTTCGTAGCTCGCTTTATGAACTATGCAATGCTAGTCGACAATGTGGACGTGTAGTAATCAATAGTGATGGAGTCATGAGGTTCCGTTTCCACTTCAAACTTGTTCAATATGCATGTAAACCTCTTATTAAAGTCTTTCACCTTTTCTTTTCCCTCCATCTTTAGGCTTCCCAGTTCTTTGAGTAGCATGGTTGGGTTCTTGTCATCAGTGAACTTCTTAAGGAAAATGTGTTTGAATGTACCCTAATTCTATATAGAGTTCGGTGGAAGGTTGTGATACCATGTAGCTACACGATTGTCCAACGTACATGGAAACAATCTACATGCTATGTCATCATACCGTACTTCAAGGATCTACAGCTCCAGGTAGAAGTTGCCCAAAATATCTTCTGCCTTCATCATGTTGTGAGGGTTAAACTTGATGTTCATTCTCTCTACTTTCTTCGACATCTTATGCAGAATGATTGAGAGAGCTAATGGTCCCTACATCATCCATTCCAAATTTGGGTTAGCCATCTCTTCTTCTTCTTCATCATCCTCCTTTCTTTCAGAGTCTGATGGTTCTAGCTCTAAGTCTGTTGGTTCGTTGTCACCTCTGCCTCCTCCACTACCTTCCCCTTCACCTCCTATACGGGATTCTAATCAAAAGATCAAAAGAGTGTCTTTTTCACCTTGCCAGAAGACCAAAGGTTCCTCTCCATATTGAATAGCTTCTACCAGACCTTCAAGTGTGGCAAGGACTGCTTCTTCCATCGATGACACAACAACTCCTATAGGAGTGGCCTTTTGCTTCCTTGAAGTGTTGGAATATGATGTATGCATGGGATCAATTCGACTGCTTTTGTGAACTGGCAAGTGATGGGACATATGGAGTGAAGTTGATGATACGGAATTTCATGTTCAATCCCGGGAGGTGAGGAGTAACCAACTGCAGAGTTGTGTGTAAGTGACAAGGAGTGCAAGTTACTGCCTTGATGAGATGGTTGATGAATGTGTGTGAGGGGATATTCAACCATATACAACTGGCTACCCTCCTTCTAGCACTAGAAATGTTGACACTGTTGAACCTACCATCATTCAGGGGATCGCCCTGGTATGAAGTCCCGACTAGACCTCACACTATTTGGTGTGGGAGTCCCATTCGATATGATTGCCCAATTTCCATTATCTTAAGGATGATCCCCAACTCTTGCTTGTCATCACAGGAGAGTGGTATTCTTTCTCTTCAAGAAGTGAGGTTTGCGTGCTTGGTGAGTGCCAGTGTCACTTGTGTCAATGGTTCTTTCACTGTCGAGGGATAGGGTGAGAGTGAGTTCCAAATCAAATGGGAGTAGTCCCAACGATGCTAGGAACACACAACACAACAAGATGTAAACAAATTATGGTGGAGTAGTCCACACGGATGTGGCAGTCACAACACACAAGGGAAGATAACACATATAACACTCAGTGAATTAGTCCACATGAGTGCAATGGTTGTTTACAGCAAGTTTTATGTGAAAGGTTTGTCTAATGTCTAGAGGAGTATTCTACATGGGCGAGACAACATTAACATCATATACAACACATTTCCATTAGTAGATTATGTATTACAATAAGTGAAATAGTTCAAATGTAGCACACAAGTTAATGAAACATGCATCACAAGTGTTAAAGATTAGTCTTACAACAGCTACAATACATGTGCGAAAACGTGTTGGCCTGCTAGCAGGCTTCTGAATTAAGAAAAAGTTCCAAGACACATCATTACATCACACATCATTAACCCCATGTGAGGGGCATTGGGGCCACTACTTACTCCTCAAAGGAAATATTACAGACTCTCTTGGCTATGTGGGAGGAGCTAAGGTGAAAACGTCCTTTCATTTAAAAATGAGAGGGCACTTATAGCCAAGGGTGAAACTGACCCTTGTCGTTGTTTGACTACCCTCATGACTATTTGACTTCCGTGATTTTCGAATTTACATGACTCTTTGTACAAAAAATGGGTCTCTTGGACTTCAACATTAAATTACAGTTATTGATGACATGGCCCACAGTAGAGATGTGGACGACATGACTCGACATGACAGGGTTTGTACATTCATGTTGCTACTGGAGTGCATGTCAAGATGCAATGTTGCTGAGTGATGGAAGTCTTCATGGTGTGTCACATCTTCACCTCTGCATGGAAAAGTGTGCAGAATCTTCAATGGTCATCGGTTCACTTGATGTTGCTTTGGCATGTTTCTCCTTGCTTTTATGTTGGAAGCCTTAACAGGCTCATCTGTTTGCAAAAGGTGCATGTTCATCCGTTTGTCCATCCGTGAGCACATCTTCCATGTTTTCTTGTTCGTCCATCCACAAGCACATCTTTGCATGATCGTCCATTCGTGAACACATCTCTTGACATGCATTGTTCATTCATCCGTTGGTGAACTTGTCCTTCTACATTTGTTCCCTTCATTCATCCTATTCATCGTCGCGCCATGTTTGTTGGTGTACTTGTATCTACAATTAATCATGATGAGATGACATCAATCCAAAATCCTCCTACTCTACCATGACACATTATCATTTGAGATGCAAGTGACCAAGAGAAGCAGCAAGGTTGTGAGGTGGGATGATGGCTCTGAGCACTACTGATGAAAACTGCTCAAGAGTAACTGGGTGATGAAGATGGGCAATCCAATATGATAGTGACTGTCTGCGAGGTCTGGCTCAGCTGGAAGGAAAAAATGTGATAATTTTGGGAGGAACAGTTCAGGCCGCGGAAAGGCAGGCCAAACATTGCACAATATTTTGGAGGAGCAAATCGGGAGGTTGGCAGCCAAAACTACACAATTCTTGGAGGGAACTGGCAGTTGGTTGTTGGGTCACTCGTAACAAAAACTACGCAATTCCTGGAAGGAACTAGCAGTCGGCTGCTGGGTCTTGGCAGCAAAAACTATGTAATTCCTCGAGGGAACTAGCAGTCTCCCACTGGGAGCTGCTGGCGGGGAAAAATTTGTTGAGGCTGGGAGGCTGGCTAGCTGATCACCTTTGTGTAACTTTTGAGCTAAGCGGACTGCTGGGCAACAGAGGGCTTGCTAGAAAATTGTGCAATTTTTCTTAGGGAGACAGGGATGAGCACTCGGTGTCTTTCTAGCCTATCTGCACAATTTTCTTAGTTAGTAGGGTGGGAAAATCAGGCTTTGTGCAAATTTTTAGGGTATTAAGTCTTAGTGTGGCTGCCGGGTAAAACTCTCTGGATGGCTAGCATGAAAGTTGCTTAAATTACTTGTGGCCAGCACATCTTGAAATGACTTGATTGGTCCTTCTTCGTTGTTCTCGGTGACAGTCGATCGATTCGATGGTAGGGTGATGGTTCGGCTATCAAATGGGAGTCTGGTCATCATAAATTTAGTAAAATGACTAAGTGTGTGAATGAGTGAAAGATGCAAATGTGATCTTACAAACACAAACCAACATGACTTGAAAACGAGACGACTGAAACCATCTAGACACACATGCTAAACATGATTAATTGATGGTGTGAACAACAAGCACGACACTTGTGATTGATCATCAATCGACCATGACAACGCTTGCACGATAGTGAATGTGACTCTGTGTGTGAGTGCGATAGAGGTTTTCATAGCGAAAACAACATGTACACACGAAGCGAATACCTTAAGCATGACTATAACATGGTCACAAGAATGACATTGACATCCACATGAAAAATCTTGGGTAGAATGAACAAGCAGAGCGGATGCAAAGACTCACACGAGCTCATGGACTAAACCCAAGTGTGTGCAGTCATCAAGTGAAACTCTCAAGGGAGGCTCCAAAATTGGATGTAGGCAAAAATTTTGGAGGGTGGTTGTAATTGCTACAATAGGGCGATGAAGGATCTAGAGCACGTCATGGAGACAAAGATAGTATGGGTCCTATTCAAATCTAAGTTAAGGATGGTGATTAATCAATAGCCACAGTTATCACCAAGCTTGCATGCACATTATGCTAACTTTGCTGATTTCAAGGCAAATTTTCATAATCTGTCTATCCGCATGAAGAAAGATGCCATAGGCACATGGCATAAGTTTCCATACTTGGTCACCAAAGATGATATTATGGGGGTCGTGAGTAAATGGTCAAGCGACTGACTGACCCCATCTGATGTAGGCACAAGAACTAGTAAGATTGCCGAAAGTGCAACTATGAAAACAAAAATGAAAGATAAGAAGAAGGAAGCATAGAAGGCTTCTGCGAATGAAATGGTCCTGGTGAAAGAAAAGGTCGTGTAGCAGAAAGAGGCCTCTAAAAAGGAGAGAGAAGCATCGAAAGAAAAGGTCTATGCAAAAGATATAGTTACGCTAAAGGAAAAGGTAGCAACTTCACAGGTCATTCTTGATCTCGAAGAACTAGAGTGCACAAATGTGGAGGTTGAGACTCAAGATGCAGAGGAAGGTAGAATAGACTTGGAGTCCCCCTTCATACTCAAGAGGAGGCAGAAGTGAAGCTCCATGGGACATCACAAGAAGCAGAAGTCTGACAAGTCTACGAGCGCGACATCATTGGTGCTCATGGAGGGGTACCTAGACAAGATCAGTGATTTGGTGTACAACGCAATGGAGACTATTTGTGGCCACATTGTGAATCAATACCATCAGGTATTGGACAAGGTACAACAGGACCTGAGGGAATTGTAGGTCCATATAGGGGTAATTCAAGCGAGTGTAGGATGAGCGAGCCCAAATCAAGCAATCCTAAAGCAAGTGATCATGATAGCTTCAACATCATAGATCACCGCAGACCTCCGTACAGTATAGTTACTAGAGGGATCTTTTCACATTGAGACTTATGAGGACAGGGCACACATACTGCATCTAGAGAATTTGAGCCTTAACCTCGCAGTGATCCTTATTCAAACATTACATGAGCTCCATCAAGGCATCTCATATGAGCTTAAAGTTTGGGAACAACGAGAATTATTGGTTATCAACGAAGTCATAACCAATAACCAACAAATGTTCAAGGAAAAGGTGCAAGCACTCAAAGAACAGGAAGAAGTCATTGTGCATAGTCAATAGCTGGAAGTAGTGATAACACAAGTCTACAGTGAGCTTCCCGAACTACATATTCTAGTAGAAGTAACCTTCGTTGAGAAAATCCAGAAGTTATTTGCTAAAGTGAAGGAGTCAAAGGAGGAAATTGGCAAGGTCTGCTTTGAGCAATAGCTGTAGATATCTAAGCTTCAACTTAAGATGCAGCCAACCACTCCCCCAGAAGTCAGAGAGCAACGTGAGGCTATTATTAAGGAAAATATGACTACTCTAGAAGCTGCAGTAAAGGATTGCAGCCATTTGATTGAATATACCATAGAGTTGTGGACCTTGCTACAGGAAGATCCACACTTGTAGAAAATTGAAGCAGATATCCGAGTAAAATAGGTGCAGTTCGACGAGATCAAAACTACAGCATAGACCTTAACACCAGTGAAAAGGTTCACCAAACTACAGGAAGGAAACTTCATCCAAACCAAGATTGATGTGTTGTATCAAAAGGCTTGAATCATATCCTCAAGGATGCAACTCTAGGATGATGAGGTAAGTTGTTGGGTATGGAATCCCCCCACAGCATGGTTTGGGGCTCAAAGCCCAAGTTTTGAGTAATACTATTGTAAAACCTCCACAAATTGCGGGCATGGAGCGCGAATTGTATGTTAGAGTCATAGGGCTGTCCACCCTAAGTTTTGAATGTAGGGCCAGCCTACCCATGGTCCGTGGACCATGGGATTGTTTAAATAGAGTGAGGCTCTAAGTTGTAAAGTAGTTAGTTAATGAACAGATGGAGTCTGAAAGATAGCGAAGTATAGAGAAAGGTTCTAGTATCTTGTGTCATAGTAGTAGGAAGAGGCTCAGCAGCTGAGTGTACAAAGGCCTAGTAGGGTCTGCAGTTGAGTGCGCAGAGTGGAGTCGAGTCTTTAACCAAGGAAGAAGAATAATAAAGAGAAGTTTTATCTGAATTCCATGTATCCATTCTTATGTTATTAGATGTTTGATATCAAATGCAATTATATTGTTTATTTATTGTACACTTTTGTATGAATGGTGAATATTGTTAAGTATAAATGAAAGCATACAGATAAGCTAAGTTAATCAACTAATATCAGGTTTCTAGTAATTATTTGGGGAATAACACTATTTTGCCCCTGAGTAGGGCTGCACAAATGCAGCATTACCAGCTACGAGATACTGATAGGTGCACATAGCAACATGCGTGCAGGGTTAGACCGTGGACCACTGGAACCCATCAGACAACCCCAAGGTGTGGAAACCTAGTTCTAGCACCCTCCCATACTACTTCGGGTGAGACCTCAATCCGCGCTCCGCGGACTGTTGCCGAAAGGGCCAGTAGTACCAAGATTTTTTTGGCTAAATCATCTCCAAACCTGGGTCAAGCCCCAATAAGCCAACAAATGGTTTCGTTGCCAGGGTCTGATGTCGTGTCACTAGAATCCAAAGAAGAAATAAATTAAAGGGTGGTTAGACAGAAAGATTCATGAGTTCGTGACGCAAAAAAATAGGAATCCGCGAGTATCAAAGGAACAATGGTTCGAGCGGTACTTATATACAGAAATCCATGAAATTTTCTTTACATCCTTTCCCTCTGAGTTGTATGAAGGGATCACGAAGCTAGTAGACAATTAGGGAAGGTGTATTCTCAACAAACCAATTATGTGGACTCCAGAATTAGTGCACAGACTAAAAGCATTGGAAGATAAAATTGCACACTATGGACCATTGGCTCAATTAAATTATAGGGGGTTTATCACCGAGTTCGTGGTAGACACAACAGTCAGCTACAGCGAGGCAGAATGATGCTTCCTTAAAGGACTAGATGTTATTTTCTGAAAAGCAGGTTATGCGAACAAATTGATGTTTTGGGCTACACGAAGTGGGAGGATCTATAGAAATGAAGGTAGCATAGAGATAGAAAATAGCCCCTTGATTTCGCCTCAGAGGAAAAGCGAGGAAGAGCTCGCGAAAGTTTCTCCCAGAAGCGCGGTCAGTTTGATAAGCCAGCGAATTCCATGCCTACCACCTCCACCTACACTGCCACTAATATCAGCATCTTCACTTCCATCTCCACCCACAGCACCTCTGCCACCACCACAGTTCAATATGACGAGCTTCATAAAATTTATGGTATTCAGAGGAGTAGGGAATGAAGAGCTGGACCAATTTTGGTTCATGATAAGGGCCGTATGGGAAGCACAAGGAGTCATGGATGACAATATAAAGAAGGCAACATTGGTGAGTGCATTGCAGGATCACGCACTGACATGGTAAATTAAGCATTCTAATGACCATCTGAACATGGGGATCGCAGATATCCAAGTCACGTTGAACACGGAATTTAACAGGCAAAAGTAGGAGACACAATTGATTATCGAGTTTAAGGAGATCGTAATGCTTCCAAACGAGTCCCCATGGGATCTGGATCAGAGACTGAAGAGTATGATTCACGAATCCAACATTACCTTGATAGATGGGCAGCACCTCACATGGTTTGTAGTGTCACTAACATCGGATCTAAGAATGGTGTTGTCACAGCAAAAGTTATCCACCCAGGCTGAAGCTTTGGAGATTGTAATGAGACTGCATGAGACCCCAATACAAGATCCTAGCCTAGGATTCCAACAAATCCACGCTCAATTGCAAAATTTGTGTCTAGAAATGTAGAGTTTGAAATAGGATAGGACAACTCGCCCAGAAGCGCGTGAGGAGGTATGATACATAAAATGAAAAGGCCAGGGGAATGACAAGGACCATTGTCCAGTATTTGTGAATTACTTGGTAGGAGGAGGGCTGATACCATTAAGACTTGAGGCACAAGTAGGACTGAGCGCGGCATCTGCATTATGGTGCATGATCTATCAGATAGGAGTAAAACATGCTATGGATAATTGTAATCTATTGTAGAAGTATACGCAGATGTCCAAGCAATTATTTTGTAATTTCTGTAGGTTGCTAGGCCATGATGAGCACACCTACAGAAGCCATGAACTAATGATGGATCAGACTCTTGCCTACAAAGTACAGACCAAAACGCGAGCCCTTGACCCAAATGCAGGAATGCACGTGTTGGGTTTCAGGAGAATGGATGAGGTCGAGGTGGAATGGGACCAGGAAGGGGTTGTAGACAACTAATTTGTTACAATTACAAAGGGACAGGGAACTATGCCCGTGATTGTATGAATCTGACAAGAACATCATGTTTATAATATACTTAGTTTGATCATGAGGCAAAGGACTTCCCTACACTGATAGCGAGGTTGTGCAAGAAAGGGGTACTCCAACCTCCCCCGACTCAGAATTTTCAAATGATGAGGTCTGAGCCACATGAAGAGGACCCGAATGTAATCATAGTGCTTAGAAGCAATATCACGACAAGATAGGAAAAAGGTAAGTAGCCTAAAGAAAGTGTGTGGGTTCGCAAGGCTTCTACAAAGGAACCTAAATTTCATCTGGAGCATGTGAAGGAGACATTCATGGAAGCTAAGAAGAGCTTCATGGAGGCCTCCACTTCAGGAAGTAAGGATCAACGAGAGCTGGAGATGGATCTTTCAATGATCACTACCTTTCTGGAGACATGTATGAAAATGTTGCGCGACAGCAAGGCTGTGAAAGGGTTGCAGGAACTTATCACTAGGTGTGTTGGGTTAGGAGAACTGTGCAAAGTCCAGAAACTCAGAAAGAACACATCGCGAACAAGAAGGGAAATGATATTGACTGTGCAAATCGGGGAGTGTAAAATGGATCAAGTAATTATGGGTCTAGGATCGGACGCAAATGTGCTGCCAATGCAGACATGGGAGCACATGGGTAGGCTTACATTGTAATGGTCCCCTATTCAATTAGGGATGGCGACCTAGCAGAAGATCCTACCAATGTGAAGATTGCAGAGGATAATAGTAGACATCGAAGGTGCGAGCGTGCTTGCAGATTTCGAGGTGATAGAGATTGTCGATGATAGTAATCCCTATCCTACACTACTGGGAATAGACTGGGCCACTGATATGAACGGAGTAATAAATCTAAAGAAGCGCAAAATTATTTTTGAGAAAAAGTCACTATGCATAGTGGTACATTTAGACCCTACAGAAGGATCGGGCTACACAGAACAAGTGTGCGACAATGAGAGTAATGACGAGATAGACTGTATCTACAAGATAACTGCCTGTGAATAGGATTGGGTGAATCCTACAATGGATGGACAGATTTTGTGGGAGTGCAAAAGCTCCTGCGCATCGGATTCAAATGAGGAAACAGAACAATGGCAGAACCGGTTACATGAGGTAACCACACTCAATTGCAACATCATGGTAAGATCACTACATTGCGTGGCAACATAGTCAAGAGATATTCCTATGTATGATGGGTTGATGGCGGTGGATGAATTCCTAAACAAAGTTGAAAGCGTAGTGCCAAAACAGTAGCAGTTCGATGCTCTAAAATGGGTACTATGCACAACACCCACAAGGTGGTGGGGTATGCATTAGAGAAGCTTTGAGAACTGCGCGGATGCCGAAGGATGATGCACCTACAATTTGGGAAACCGTAGATGTGGCTAGCAGACAAGTATGATGGGTGGGATGATCCACATACACACCTCACGAAATGGACCAAGGTATACGAGGAAGAGCCACAGCCTGAATGGGTACATTTGTTCTATCATGCCCTGGATGTCATACCCATGAATTAGTATACTAAGATGGAGCTCCGCCATGGTACGAGTGAATGGGATATCTTGCACGAGCGCTTTTTGTTAACTTTCACGTTTGAAGATCATTGGTGGGATACTATTGATGATGTGCTACAGGTAGTAAAAGCAACTATCTTCAAAATTCCCCAAGAGCCAATGGAAGTACTTTAGCCAGAATGGGCGACACAGTGGAGCTGCGTGCTAGAGTGTTACAATGTAAATATTGAGGAGGATGATGAAGACTCATGAAATATTAACATTCCAAAAACGGACAGTTGTCACGAGGCTTGAGGACCATCGATTGACGATCCCAACATCACTGCACCGCAAAAAACAAAGCAAGTAAACATTGGAACCAAGGCGGAGCCAAAGTACGCAACACTTGGGGACTATTAGGATGATGCCACGGTGGATAAGGTCACTGAGTTACTTCACAAATACCAAGACATGTTCCCAACCAAATTAAGGACTTAGAAGGGATCATTGGCGACTTAGGAATGATTAATATCACCCTAAAACCCAACGTGAAGCCAGTTAGGCAGCAAACTTACCACTTGAATCTGAAATATAAGGAAAAGATCCGCAAAGAATTAGACAAATGCTTGTAGTCGGAATTATTGAACCAGTGGAAGAATCTAACTGGGTGAGTCCTATGGTAATGTAGGAGAAAAAGTAGAAGGGTGAAATAAGAATATGCGTGAACCTCAGGAAGTTGAATGACGCCTGTGTACATAATCCATTCCTGACACCATTCATAGATGAAGTACTGGAAAATGTTGGCGACTAGGAAGCATACTCGTTCATGAATCGGTTCTCAGGGTACCATTAGATCAAGATCACACTGGAATACAAGAGAAAAATGACCTTCACAATGGAATGGGGTTGCTTTTAATACACCGTTATGTCGTTTGGATTGAAGAATGCGTCAACCATCTTTTCGCACTTCGTTGTTGCTGCATTCGAAGAATACATCCACAAGTTCTTGGATGTCTATCTGGATGATAGGACTATCTTTGGATTAGTTAAGCATCATGTAGCAAGCTTATGCTTGATGCTGGATACTTGCCACCAACACCAGATTGTGCTGAACCTTAAGAAGTCCAAATTCCTCATTCCCTTTGGAAACTTGTTGGGACATGTGGTCTGCAAACAAGGATTGATGTTGGACCCTACGAAGATTGTCGTTATTATAAATTTTGAAGCACTGCGAAGTGTTAAACAACTATGCGCTACCTTGGGAAACACCGGATACTATAGAAAGTTTATCAAAAGCTATGCCCAAATCACTGCGCTGATGGAAAAATTATTGAAAAAGCATGTCACATTTTGCTGGAATGACGATTGTATGGAAAATTTGGATTTCCTGAAGGGGAAATTGGCCTCTGCTCCAATCTTGGTCTTCCAAAAATGGGATGTGGAGTTTCATGTCCATGTTGATGCATTGTGTATTGCTCTGTGACTAGTGCTCAAACAGGAGCGCGAAGAAGGCTTAGATCACCCTATTGTGTTTACAAGTTGGAGGGTGTCCAAAGCAGAGAAGAACTATTCCACCACTGAGCATGAGCAGTTAACAATGGTGTACACGCTCCAAACGTACTGACACTATTTACTCGAAGGACATTTCAAGATGTATACCGACCATTCCACATTGAAATACCTGGTCAATAAGCCTGTGTTGGGGGGGCGCATATGCAGGTGCCTCTTATTGTTCCAGGAATATGATTTTGAGGTCATAGTTAAGTTGGGATGCCTGAACGTAGGACCGGATCACTTGTCACGAATTGAGACGGGCGAGGAACCCACTAATTTGGAGGAGGAACTACCTGATACACAGCTCTTTGTGGTGCGCATCGTGGATATAATCCATTTTCTAACAATAGGGACTATGCCGAAGGAATATTCCATCCAACAAAAGAAGGAATTGGTGGTGTGCATGGTAGATTTTTCGATCATCGTGAGGCACCTATACAAAATGGGAAATGATGAGATATTGTGAATATACGTACCTGAATTCAAATGAAGCTAGATCCTCACGGAAGCACATGGGGTGCTACAAGAGGACACTATGTAGGACGCGTGACCACATAGAATATTCTTCATACAGGGTTACGGTGGCCAACCCTACACTAGGATTCAAAAGTGCACTGTAAGGCTTGCGATATATGTGAAAGGACTGGAAAACCATCACACAAGGACGAGATTTCGTTAAATCCACAAATAGCACTACAACCGTTTGAGAAATGGGCAATCGACTTTGTGGGACCGATCAAACCTCAGGGAAAGATGGGCACATGCTTCATCATCACTACAGCAGAGTATGTAACACAATGGGCGGAAGCGTAGCTAGTCAAAGACTGAACAGTCACCACAACTGTGAAGTTTTTGTTCAAAATGTGTTGACCCGATTTGGTTGTCTGAAAATCTTAATGAGTGATCCCAGAACACATTTCCTGAATGAAACCATCAGCGCACTCATAGAAGAGTTCCAGGTGTATCATCAGAAAAGTACACTGTACCACCCACAAGCTAATGGGACAGTAGAGGAATTCAACAAAATATTAGAGACTACACTGACCGAAGTATGCAACGCGCAGAAAAATGATTGGGACTTATGCATACCTGCTAGGAAAACATGTAAAAAACTGAGAGGACAGACACCTTTCTGGTTAGTTTATGGCATGCAAGCTATCATGTCAATGGAATATATCATACCTAGTCTACAAATAGCAACGCTTACAGGCATGATGGACCACAAAGCTCTAGAGGAAAGGCTCACACAATTAGAAGAACTTGAGGAAGAACGGTTTTTGGCTTGATTTCATCAGTAGGTACAAAAGCAGCATGAAATAGCCCAGCACGACCACCATATCAAGTTGTGCACCTTCAAGGTAGATGACTTAGTGCTGCTGTATGAGAATAAGTTTGAAAAATTTCCAGGAGAATTCAGAATGCACTGGATGGGACCATATGTGGTTAAGGAGGTCATAGACGGAGGCACGGTCTAGCTAGTCAAACTAAATGGAGAACCTTCCCAGGCAAAGTAAATGGCAGCCGCTTGAAGCCCTACACAGGTGGGCCAACTATTTGACTAACCAATTGAAGCACAGTCTTCACGACCCGAGCAGTCAGACAAGGGCACGGAACTATAAACATACTCAGTGGATGCTGATACAGATGTAAGGACACAATTCAGACATGAAGGAATGAATGCAGCAAGTTCAACCAAGCAGCAACTCAGTGTGCGGTAGACATCAGCACCATATGAGAATAGTTAGAGGGACTCTGCACTAAGATTGTCGTACCAACAGAGTGACTCGAGGGTGAGTCATGATATTTGTGTTGGGGTCTTGTTGGGCATGGAATCCTCCCACATCATGGTTTGGGGCTCAAAGCCCAAGTTTTGAGTAATATTGTTGTAAAAACTCTGTGAATTGTTAGCGCAGAGCACGAATTGTATGTTAGAGTCACAAGGCTATTCGCCCTAAGTTTTGAATGTAGTGTCAGCCTACCCATGGTACGTGGACCATGGGATTGTATAAATAGAGTGAGGCTCTAAGTTGTAAAGTAGTTAGTTAACGAACAACTAGAATCTGAAAGATAGAGAAGCATAGAGTAAGAGTCTAGTATCTTGGGTCGTAGTAGTAGGAAGAGGCTTTGCAACTGAGTCCATAGAGGCCTAGTAGAGTCCGCAGCTAAGTGCGCAGACCCCTACAGCTGAGTGCACAGGGCGGATTCACATCTATAACCAAGGAAGAAGAATAATAAAGAGAATTTTTATCTAAATTTCGTGTATCTGTTCTTATGTTATTAGATGTTTGATATCAAGTGCAATTATATTGTTTATTTATTGTACGCTTTTGTATGAATGGTGAATATTGTTAAGTATAAATGAAAGCATACAAATAAGCTAAGTTAATCAACTAATATCAGGTTTCTAGTAAGGATTTGGGTAATAACACTGTTTGGCCTCCGAGTAGGGTTACACGAAGGCAACATCACCGGCTATGAGGTACTGATAGGTGCGCATAGCAATGTACACACAGGGTCAAACCATGGACCAATGGAACCCATCAAACATCCCCAGGGTGTAGAAACCTGGTTCTAGCACCCTCCCATACCACTTTGGGTGAGACCTCAATCCATGCTCTGTGGATTGTTGCCAAAAGGGCCAGTAGTACCGAGATTTGTTTGGCTAAACCATCTTTGAACCTGGTTCACGCCCCAACAAGCCAACATAAGCCATTTTACGTAGACAATGTAGAGCAAGTTGAAGGCTATGCAACAAACACAGAGAACCATGGGCCTTGTAGTCAAAAATATAACTACAGAGAAATTGGTTGAGGAGGTTCATCAGGCCAATGTGCAAGGAGCAATAGATCTTCAAACATTGAAGATAAAATTTAGTGGTTTGCAGGTGAAGATCCAGGTAACACCAGTAGAGTGACTCAGGACGATTCATGACTTTGTGTTGGGGGGTTGTTGAGATAAGGTCCCCTAGGGTTAAATTTGTAAAACTTTTGTTAATATTATAAAGTCTCTGCATTTTGAGGAGTGGAGCACGTAGATCGATAGGAGTCAAAAGGGATTTAGGAAGGTCAAAGCCCCTTAGTTTGTTAAGAGTTAAGTTGTTTTATGACTTGCCCATGGTTCACAAAACATGGTATTGTAATAGAGAAAGATATAAAAGGATTCATAAAGATTCATATAAAAGGCTGTCGAGCTAGCGAAGAGCATATATAGGAAATTATTGGGTCTATTTTGCTTATTTTGTACTTGGGAAAAGGTAGTTGTGTGCCCAGAGACCTTGGTAAGTCTACAGTTGAGTGCATAGGCCCCTATAGTTGTGTGCACGGGCCCCTAAGAGACTGTAACTAAATATCTAAGTATAATAAAGGTTGTTTTGGAGAACTATTTGCATATTTGTGTACTATTTTGTATCTCTAAATTTATTGTATTATTGATTTGTTTATGCTATTTATCATGAAAATTACTTAATAAATGGGCGAAAGGAGTAGATCTGTTTATTTACATGATGTTATGAATTTTTAGAAAAATCGGTGAAGGGTTTGAATTCTTTAATTGTTAGTTATTGTAATTTCTGGGTTTTAAGGATTAGTGTTCACAAAGGTCGGATAAAGCCCTAGATCTAATAGAAACACATCACGTAGTCCTTTGGATGTAGAAACCTAGTTATAGCATCCCCTAATACTACCTTGGGTGAGACTGTAGCCCTTAAGCTAACTCTAAACCTAGGTCCAAGCGCCCTTAAGCTAACTCTAAAATTGGGTCCAAGTGCCCTTAAGCTAACTTTGAACTTGGTTCCAAGCTCCCTTACGCTAACACATGGGCATCCAAATTATAGGGTACTTTGCAAATGGATATGACATATGCTACCATTCTTATTTTTGGTCGGCAAGGAAGATTATACATGGAGACACTAATCATGTACATGGTTAGTAGCCAAGAAAAACCAAATAATTACCCCCTATACTCTGTGCTTTTAGATTTAGACTTATTTATTTTGTACAATTATGAATTTGTAGAGGAGGAAGCTTCACATTTAGAAGTCAATCTAAGCAAGATAGAGGAAATGAAATTAGAACTTACAAAACCAAAGCAAGAGAGTGAAGCCCTATGGAACATGGACTTTGATGGGGTTGCAAGCAAGGAAGGAGCAGGGGTAGGTGTTTAGATTTTAAACTCACAAAGAGGTATAGCTAAAGGACACTCTTACAAGCTAAATTGTCAATATACAAACAATATAGTGGAATATGAAGCATTAATATTAGGACTGCAACTTTTAAACAGGTTAGGAGAAAAAGGAATTTCTATGCACAGGGATTCAGAACTCATCATTAACCAGATTAAAGGTGAGTACTCAGCCAAACACCCTATATTAATAGCCTATAAAAGTGCAGTTTTAGATTTTCTTCAATGTTTTCCTAAATATCAGTTGTCTCTTATTCCTAGAGGCCAGAATATTTTAGCTGATACTTTAGCTACTACTATAAAATTCCATTCCATACAAATAAAAAATATGAGCTGGAAGTAAAGCACATGCCAGTTGTTCCAAATAATGTAAGATATTGGCATGTTTTGGGTAGAGGTAAGAAGGTAGAATATTTTTTACAGTTGAAAGATGAATTTGAGAGTGTACATATTCACACAAATAATGATGTAGATGAGAATAAGAAGGAAATATAATTAAACGAAACTGATGAAAATTCATAAGAACTTGAGGTTTTGGAACTAAAAGACGATGTGCTTCCAAGATGATTGGTTCCATTGGAAGAAATGTTTGATTTCAATGAGGTAGCCAAGAACCCAAAGTAGGTGCCAAGTTAGAGGACTATAATATAGGAATTGAAGGGAATCCTAAAATTGTGAAACTGTCCAAATCCTTACCTCCTAAAGAAAAACAAAAATACATTGAACTATTTAAATAATTTATTGATGTGTTTGCATGGAGCTATGAAGTTTTAGAGTCAGTATTTGCATACTGCCACCAGTGAACAAAATCTCTCTTTTATATCATATTAGAGTCCCGTTTGAAATTTTTATCATTCTACCTAGGTATTCATGTAAAAATTTACTCACTGATGGTAGCCCTAGTAAAAAAAAAACTCACTCACCTACACTCCATTACCTCCCTTGACCTTTTCCCATGCACTCCTGGTTATGTTACCCTCCATTCCCCAATTTCCATGTCACCTTCCACATCCACATCATTCATCTGTCTCATGATAAGTTGAAACTATGCTTTTTCCGATACACCATATTGATTTCAAACATGGTTTCCAAACCAATGAGGATGAATTTTTAGAAACTGAAATAGGTTTTTTCTTCCAACATTCCATAAACCTTTCCTAGTTTTCTAATAGCTATTATGGTTTGGGATATACGGATGAGGCTTTGTACACATATTTTCCCAAAAAAAAATTATTTAGACATACTTTTGCAGAACATATTGTGGCCAATAAGAGATGACCCTTGAGAAATTAGAGGAGGGTTGTGTTCCTAATATGCCAAAGTACAATAACCTACTTCAAAGTTTACACATATAGTATAACATTATAGATACATGTACATCGTTACAACCAATTTTTCAAACTGTGTAAAGTCCTATTTCAGTCACCTTTTTGCAGAGAATATTGGGAACAACTGTAGTTTTATTTTGGGAAACTAAGAGAGATTTGTCTCAAGAATATATTTATCTACAATAATGTCTCTCACGTTTTATAGGTATATCTCAGATTGAGATATACAAAGGGATAGATGGACACTATTTTGTAGGATTTCGGGAGGAAAATGTTCAAAGACAGTTAGCCACCTCATCAACTAATATTTGCAATCAAATTCGAATTTCTCTTCCTTGTCAACAAAAATCCATAATGATAGTTCCAATTAGATACATTAGTTTTGAATGTCCTACATTTTATTTCTATTTGTGTCAAACAGTTTAGGATATTTGTAAAAAGATCTTGAGATTTTTATCAAGATAATTTAGTTCAGAATTTGTATAAATACTTCATCATTTGAAGTAAGAAATGGTTGGAATCAGTTGGATGTTTGGCTATTGGTCAAAGACACTAGTGTAATTAGTATTTGGCAGAATTTAATGAATGAGTTGCAGCTATTTTGATGGAATACCTGTGGTATGGAATTTTGACTTAGTTTCTTCTTATGTTGCATATGTTTGAATGTTTTGTACTCCCATATTTCACTTAACTTATATGATATGTTGATTTTCATGTTGACGAGAAAAATACATTTTATATGCTCAGTTTTGGGGAAATCTACATAGTTTGTCCAGTTTCTTCAATTTAGAAAGAATACATGCTTGGCTTTCTCTTTCTAGCACCTCACCAATCTTATCCATCTCACTTCGTAACCTTAAAGTATTTGAGTGCCTACCTACCTTGCTCCATCAAATGTTTGCAATCATAACCTCATTTGTCTTGACCTAGTCTTTTTGACCTTATCCTCTTCCAACAACCCAACCAAAATAAAATCAAACAACCCCCTGCACTTTACATCTAGCCTAAAACCCTAATCTATTCAGCCCCCCTGGCTGTGATCCTTTGGAGAGAGCCCTCTCCGGCTTAGTAGGGCTAGCTACCAAGCTAAAAGATTGGTATGTGGTTACCTCAGATGGACTCTTCCTCAGCCTTGGAGATCTGAAGGACTGATAACATGAAGATTTAAAGTCATATGATACTAGTATCATACATCATACCATTCCCATCATAGAAGACAAAAAACCCTTCAAAAAAAATTTGAGGAGAGAGAATCCAATATTATTACCTTTTATAGAAAAAGAATTCAAAAAAGGTTTTGATGCAAAAATCATTGTACCTCTAAGATTTTCAAAATGGGTCCCTAATCTAGTACCTACAAGAAAGAAAACAAGAGAAATAAGGGTCTATGTAGATTTTACGAATCTAAAAAAAGTATCTCTCAAGGACAGCTACCCTCTACCTAAAATTCATCACATCTTGCAAAAATTAGTTGGTTCAATTAGGATCTCTTTACGGCATGGTTTCTCAGGATATAACCATATTCTGGTTTATGCTAATGATCAACACAAAACAAGTTTTACTTCACCTTGGGGAACTTTTATGTATGTAAAAATTCCCTTTGGCCTTATGAATGTTGGGGCCAATTTCCAAAGCGCAATGGACACTACATTTTCTGATGAGATAGATAGGTTCATTGTAATTTACCTAGATAATATTGTTGTCTTTTCAAAAATAGATCAAGAACACCTATTACACTTGAGAAAAGTTTTTGAAAAATGCAGAAAATATGGTATCTCCTTGAACCTCAAGAAAAATATTTTTGGATTAGAGGAGGGGAACTTCTAGTTCATATTATTTTGAAAAAAGGCATCAGAATAGATCCTAACATAGTTGAAGCCATCCTGAAAATTGACCCTCCCAAAAACAAGAAAGAAATTCGATCCTTCATAGGTAGGATACATTTCTTCAGGAGATTTATTCCAAATTTGGCCAAGGTCTTAAGAGCCATATAGACATGCTCAAGAAAGATATTGAAAAAAATGGAGTAATGAAGCCAAGAAATATTTTAGTGAAGTAAATTTATCTTTAACCACTTCTCATGTTTTAATTAGCCCTGACTTTACAAAGGATTTTATGATTTTTTCTTTTGCATCTGAACATACTATTGTAGCTGTCTTGTTACAGAAAAATAGTGAAGGACATGAAAAACCTATAGCTTTCTTTAGGAGAGATTTAAGGGATGCCTCATTAAAGTATAACATCATGGAGAAACAAGCCTTTTCCTTGGTGAAGGCATTGAAAGACTTTAGAGTTTACATTATGTATTCCCATGTCATTTCATTTGTTCCAAGTGTCGTGGTAAAAGATATCCTTCAAAAAACTGACCCAGATGGGAGAAGAAGAAAATGGATTGTAGTTATCCTAGAATATGACATTGAGATAAGACCTACCAAGCTCATCAAAGGTCAGGGATTGACAAAGCTAATGGATGAGTCCAATTTTCATGTACTAGATATTAATTTTATAGATGCACTTAATGAAAATGAAGAGTTGGCGACTCCATGGGTATTAGAAGCCTTTTCAACCTATCCTTGGTATGAATATATTATCTTTGTATTACAAAATTTACAAGCTCCTCCTAGTTTAACAAAGACAAAATCTAGGTTTCTCAAGTTGAAAGCTATGAAATTCTACATTTTAGATTAGATTTTATATTGGAAGGATGCTGGAGATATTTTGCTAAATTGCTTGTTGAAGGATGAAGCTGACAAGGTCATGGAGGAATTTCATCAAGGAGACAGTGGAGGAAATTTATATTGGAAGACCACAACCAATAAAATCGAGAAGTATAGTTTTTATTGGCCTATCTTGTTTGCAAATGCGCATAAGAAAGTTACCACATCCCACAAGTGCCAAATTTTTGAAGGCAAGAGAAAGATTTTTCCTTTACCTCTGAAACCCACTTTAGTTGAGAATCCTTTTCAACAGTGGGGTCTCAATTTAATTGGGTAAATCCATCCAAGATCTTCAAGTCAACATAGATGGATCTTGACAACCATTGACTATTGTACAAGGCTATTCCAACCAGACAAGCAACATACAATATAATCATTGAGTTCTTAGAAGGTATTATTTTGTCTAGGTTTGGATGTCCACATAAGATCATCATTGGTAATTCTTCTGCATTCAAGTCAAAGAAAATAATTGATTTTTTCCATAAACATAACATAAAGCTAGGATACTCTACTTCCTATTACCCATAGGGTAATGGGTTAGCTGAGTCTTCTAATAAGAGTATAGTCAACATCATCAAAAAAATATTTCAGGAAACTAAAAATTCTTGGCATAAGAAGTTGATTAATGCCCTCTGGGATGAAGAAATTAGCACTAAGAAATATATTGGTATGTCTCCATTTTAATTAGTATGTGGAGTAGATGTAATTTTTCCTAATTTCCTAGGAATTGCTTTGCTAAAATTAATGCAAGAATCACAAGGGTAAACAAATGATTTATAAAGGATCAACCAAACCATATAGTTGCAACAGTTCAGGGAGGAGGTCTACAACAAAATTCAACTCATTTAGGATAAAATTAATAAGATCCATGACAAAAGGACAAAAGTTGATGACTTCAAAATAGATGAAATTGTGTTAAAATCGAACTCAAGGAATGAAGACAAAGGTAAGCATGGTAAATTCAACATTCTATGGAAAGGGCCATACAAAATTGAGACTTTCATAGGTAACAATGCATTCTTGTTGAAAGACTTGACTGGAGAAGTACTGTCAAGTGAACCTATCAATGGTAGACTTCTCAAACACTGCTTTCCTCAAGAATAGATCAGTTTTCATTTAGAATCATTGTAAATATCGTTTTACTATTCTACTACAAGAGAGAGGGTGGAAAACTTCAGGAATTGAAGCTCAAAGAGAAGGACCTAAGATTTTGGTGATTTTTTTTCCCATATTTAAGAATAGTAGTAGCTAAATTAGTCCAAGTTCTAAATAAGGACAACTTGCCCAATGGATAAAGGCTATTGATCTACAACATTCTTGACACCTCACAAGGAGGATTCCATTCCCATTAGAGCCACTATTCGGGTCCTATAATTTATAGGATCAATTGATGATTTTATGTTGATTTTTATATCACATATTGTAAATAATGTTTCATTTTGCAAATTATTTCCAAGAAAAAGAAAAATAGTAAAAACAAAAATAGAAAATAAAAGAAAGGGGACATAAAAGCAAAAAGAAATATATATGTGAAAAAACGAAAGAAATCTATATTATATATATATATATTAGAGAGAGAGAGAGAGAGAGAGAGAGAGAGAGAGAGAGAGAGAGAGAGAGTACGCCAATAAGTGAGCAAATTTAAATGCCACTGCATTTCAGAAAATAAAAAATATGCATGAGAAATAGCTTCAGATAATTAAAATAATGTGTGACTAGTTAAAATGCCATATTTGAGTTAAATAGATAAATAGATTTAATTCTTTAATCGCACCATATAAGTGTGATTACTTAATTAAATAAAGTGCATTTAGTTAGAACAAATCAATGTTTAACCACATGCTATAATTGTGGTTAAAATTGTTAAATTAAGTAATTTATTGTTAAATAAATTTAATTGGTTAATCCCATTGTTAAACCCTGATTATATAAATTTAATAAATTCTTTTTTAGGCGACACCTTTTCTCACTTGTAATAAATTTGGCGCGAATGTAAAAGGCCAAAATCTCACCCGCCCATATCAACAACAGGTGATGAGTTTGGACCCCCTTCCAGCCTCTCCGATAGTTAACGGGGGGGGTCCAAAAATTTGTTTCCCCCAAAACCGTTTCTTTTATGTGTCTCCTCCAGGTGCATTTCAGACACCCCACCCCCACCCCACCTAAAACGATTTACCCCCCCTATAAAATTGGCTTTTTAGCCATCTGCTTAATATGACCATTGATGCCAGCTCTCCTGCTCCACTCCCTTTCCTCCAAGTGGCCCCTCTGGTCCCCACTCCACTCCTTTCCTATCGTTGTCCCATCCCTTCCCACTCCACATCAACTCATGCCTACCACAAGGCATCCTCGTTGCACCCGTTATGTAGTCGTTCCCGTGATAATGGACCCTCTCCATTAATGGCCTAATCACAACAGTAAGATATTTTTTCTTGTAAATCAATCCAAAACATGTTTATTCACCTTTCCCTTTGTTGTTCTGATACATTAGAGACCAGAGCCTATTACAACGCCTAGTCAGCAAACTACGCTACTATTGTGGCCTCATCAAAAAGCAAACTACAAGTGCAACTGATCACCCAACCACCAGTCTTCATTCTGCTGATTCCCAGGTAATTTAAATTCTCCAATTTATTTCCCTTCCAGCATGGCTCCTAAAGGAAAAATTAAAGTTACGGAAGAAACCCCCCTCCTACCCCATGTCATTGATTTGGACCATCAGTGCTAGTAGATCAGGAATATAAAATTGTTTATACCAATTGTGAGTTCGACCTCTACAAACTCTACAACAAGTTAAAGCATAAATTCATTGACCTCAATGATGGATTGAGTCCGTGGCACTCCTCCCTACCCCAACTCATTTTCCCTTAGACCTATCACTTACCTGAATTCATTTCTTTGTGTCATTTCCAATATATTACCAGTCATAGTGAAATTGTGGCCCAAAATAATGAAATCATTTTCACAATCACCTCTGAATCCATATCCCAAAGGCTCTAGACTCAAAAATCTTCCCCTCTGAAACATTTTACAGTAGATTCTCTCACAAAATCCTACAAGAACTTCACCTTCCCATGCAGAGTAAATATTTTTGAAACATTTCTTCTTGAGGATGCCCAATTACCTAATAAAAACCCCCCTATTGATCCTCCATGTTCCCTGGGATGACCAAACATATTATCTCCATTATTTCATGTTTACTAGACTTCCAATCCAATTAGTGGATTCATGAGGCCATCATTGGATTTTTATCATTTTTTTCAACGGATCGAAAACCTTCCATCACCTTCAACTAAGGTGAGCTTCTAGAAGATGCAATTCATGAGCATTTCCTAAAGTTTTCTGCAAAGGGAACCTTTAAATATTCTTCAGATCTAGTCTACTTACTTTTATATCATTAGGCAGAGATATTTCAATTTCCCTTATAGAAATTAGATGAGCAAGGGAATTTCCATCAGTAATTCATTGGACTTCCTTAGTAAGGAAGCATTCCAATTAATTTACCTTCAGTGAGTATACTGATAAGTTTTTATACATATTCTCTTTATTATTAAATAGTAATGTTGAGCCAATGATAGGACTTGAAATCAAAATATTTCTTCATCTTAGTGAGTAGACCAAAATAGGTGACTGGTACTTGTACCAAAATTATACAAAAATTAGGGCGTATGGGTGTGAATTTCCACCTTACAGGTTTCTAAATTTTGTCCCAATGATAATTTTCTCATTAGAGTACATCAAATAGATGATTAACATGGAAAAAATACATTTTGTGGTAGCCAAGAAGAAATCCCAATTTAAAATTAAAACACAGGTGTGGCCTTTCATCTACAATACCTGGGCAACAACTAAAGAAGCAGATATCCTCCTCAAGCATATGAACTTCAAACACAGTTTCACCCCATCATATGACCACTTGGGAGTAATTTCAAGGCTAAGAGTAGAACAAAATACTACTCCCTACACTCACAGTCCCAAGATAGAAATTGAAAGATACATGAACCAGGATCAATGGGGGGAGAATACTTTGCAGGAGGCAGAAGAACATGTTCTCTCAACACTACAACACAAAATCCAACATCGTAGGAGAACAAGGATACGAGGCCAAAATAAAATGTTTCCCCTGCAATCATAGAAATCCAGTGGAAAGAGTTTCTGATTTACAAGAAGAGACAAAGGACCAATCCAGCAAAAGTATCTTTTCAATAGGAAAATGTACAATCTACTATTATTTTCATAGGCCATGTTAGGTCCCTGTACTACTAGTGTAACCCCTTATTGTTATTATTATAACCCCCTTATTATATTGTTGTGCCCATGTAGTCCCCATATTGTTATTATTGTGCCCCCTAGAAGCCCACTATTGTTATTAATGTGCCCTTACATTATTATTGTTATGTCTGCTCTGATTATATTATGACCCCTTAGACTCCTATATATAGAAAGGAAGTCTTGTCATTTGTATCATCTAGGAATCGTTCATTTTTGTAATTTAAAGGAGGCTTCCCCCTTGAAGAGACTTATTTCTAAGCTATTCATCTATCTTTTCTATCTTTTCTGAGCTGGTTTCATAACATTTGGTATCAGAGCTTTGGATTCTAGGGTTTCGTTGCTCCAAATAGGTCATCATCAAATTTTTGCTATAACGTTTTTTCTGCGATGTTTCAAAAGCGAAAAAAAAAAACCCATTTGAGATGAAATCTTGCTGAACCTTGGATCCAAATTGCAAATCTCGTATCGCTATATTTTTGGAGATATGATCTGAAGAAGTTAGGATTTTTGCAAGCTCCAAAATTTCATATAAAGTAGGTCATCGAGGAATTTTCGCTATAAATTTTTCGCTACAAAGTTTCAGAACGTAAAAGAAAAACCCATTTGAGAGGAAACTGATCTAAACCTTGGGTCTAAATTTCAGATCTTGTCTCGCTATATTTTCGGACATGTGATCTGAGGAAGTTAGGGTTTTTGTAGACCCCTGAATTACATTTTAAACAGGTGACCATGGGAAAATCATCATAACTTTCTCTCTGAGCATTAGATTTAAATTTCGTAAGAAATTTCATAAAGAGGACGGATCGTAGTTTTCTGTGTATATTTTTCAAATCCGAAGGTCAAAACAATGACATGTGGAACTTCATACAAGCTCGCTCTTCTAAAAAGGTATATAATCAGGTCATATTGGGAGATTGTGCAGAACTCTTTCTTGGAGAATCTAATTTCAATCAGACTAGTGGCATTGGAAAGAGGACACAGAGGGCTACTATAGGTCATGATTTCAAAACTTAAAGATCTGAAAGTACAAAGATATAGTTGTTTTAATATCAAGCTCCTAAAATCAAGAAAAAGCGAGATGGGGAAGTTTTATGGCAAGGATCCGGTAAATTGGATACTAAAGATGGAGAAATATTTTGATCTACATGGTGTACCACTATTACAAAAGGTATGTATTGCATCTTCATATTTAGAACTGGATCAATTTTTATGGTATAAAAGGATTTTTTCTCATAAACCACTTGTTACGTGGTCAATTTTCATGGAGGAAATAATAACACATTATGAGGACACAAAGAGAAACACCTTCTTTAGCCAATCTATAAATGTCAAACAAAAAGGTTCAATGGTAGAGCACATTGAGGACTTTCAAAAATTGTATATAAGGGTAAATGATATTCTAGAGAAGCAAAAGACAAATAGTTTTATCTATGCCATGAAAGATGATGTCAATGGTATGAAAGCATATTGGAAGAAAGGCATGGCAAATTTGAAGAAAGACATGGAAGGTTTGAAGGAAGTTGGGACAAAGATGCTACAAGAAAGGCCTCCTAATGACGAAAAGGATCAAGAAACATCACAATAAGAGAATATACACCAGGAACCAACCCTAGAAAAAGAACAAATGAATCTGGCCATATCTTGTACTAAAATGGCAAGAATTACTACTCCTCAAACTCTCAAGATTGAAGGACATATCAAGAAGAAAAAGGTTCAAGAAGTGAAAGATCACATCGAGAAAGAAGAAATGAATCAGACCATATCTTGTAATTCATTGGACAGAATTACGACTCCTCAAACTATCAGGATAGAAGGACATATCAAGAAGAAAAATGGCCAAGAAGTGAAAGATTACATCGAGCATCAGGAAATGAATCCGACCATATCTTGTAATGCATTGGAAGAAATTACCCCTCCTCAAACTCTCAACATAGAAGGACATATCAAGAAGAAAAATATTCAAGCAGTGAAAGATCACATCAAGCATCAACAACAAGTTCTCCAACTTTTAAAGGATAACGCCACTTTGGTGCATAATCAAATGAAACAATAGGCAGATCAACATCAAAGTGAAAGAAGTTTTGATGTAGGTGATTGGGTATTTTTACAGCTACATTTCAAGAAAGAAATTTATGAGAAGGAAATGTTTCAAATACTACATGCACTTAAGAAATGGCAACCTTACCTAATGGGAAGACACTTCAAGGTAAAAATGGATCATGATAGTATTAGATGCTTTTTAGAACAAAGCTTATCTTTAGAAGAACAGAAAAAATGGGTCACAAATATGTTGGGTTATGACTTTGAAATCATCTACAAAAAAGGGAAGAAAAATGTTGTTGCAGATGCACTCTCAAGAAAGGATGAGGATGGAACATTGTTTGTGCTATTTCTATATCCAACCACAGATTGGATAAACGAAGCAAGGGATGAATAGAAGAAGGACGAAGAAGTGTGGCCACTCATTCAAAAGTTGCAGAAGATCCCAGTTCAAACAATATTGCGAGAACTTGATGAGGAAGGAAAAAGCATATTGGAACCTGGAGGAGTCACAAAAACAAGAACCCAATAGCTACGAAATCGATCAATTTCAAAGTATCTCATCAAGTGGAAGAATTTACCCACTAAAGATTCCACATGGGAGGAAAAAAAAATTTATGCAGAAGCATCAAGAAATACTCAAGCGTTGAGGACAACACTTTTTGAAGGAGAGGGGCATGTTAAGTCCCTATACTACTAGTGTAACCCCTTATTGTTATTAGTACAACCCCCTTATTATATTGTTGTGCCCATGCAGTCCCCATATTGTTATTATTGTGCCCCATAGAAGCCCACTATTGTTATTATTGTGCCCTTACATTATTATTGTTATGTTGGCTCTGATTATATTATGACCCCTTAGACTTCTATATATAGAAAGGAGGTCTTGTCATTTATATCATCTAAGAATTGTTCATTTGTGTAATGTAAAGGAGGTTTCCCCCTCGAAGAGGCTTATTTATAAGGCATTCTTTTCTATATTTTTGTGAGTTGGTTTCATAATAGGTCCCCATACTTCTACTAGAAATGAAGATATTTTTGTAGGATCTTCATCCTCTTCGTCCTCCCAAGAGCCATTAGATACCTCTCAATCATAGGAATTGGTTCATGACCAAGTTGAACCAAATATATTTGCTAAGCATAGAAAAATTAAAAAGAAGAATGAGATGCTAAAAGCTACGACTTATACACAATTTTGGAAGCAGACAACATCCTCACAGCATAGGCTACACTCTGCCTTTGACACAGAGAAATGGAAAATGCAGATAGCCTTCCTACAAGTTGAGTCCCTTTCCCAAAAACTCCAAGATTACAAGAAATCAATATTTTCCTCAATACTAATCAAATTCATCCAATTGATCAAATAGTCCTACATAAGAAAACAAGGGAGATGTTGTACTCAACCTTGACAACTTCAACAATGGCATCTTATAGGCTAGAAGCTTTAGGAAACAACATTTAGTCGCAACTCAAATTATAGAATATTTCTTCTCTAACTAAAGACACAAAAATCAAGTCTTTAGAAGATGTAGTAATTAAAATGGGATATGCTCCCAACAATGTGAAAACTGAAAAAGAAGTCATTAGAAGGAAGAATGATGACATTGCAACACTCAAGAAGCAACTAAAGCTTCCCCCAACAAAATACCCATATACTAAGGAAGTTGGACATTTAGAGAAGGAAAAGGAAAACATGTTCAGAATTATTATTGCACAAAGTGGACAGATCAAAGAAACGGAGGTTGAGATGGAGAAATTGTTAAAGGAAAGAGAACAGTCAAAACAGATGGTGACCATTCCACTCACAACATTTCCTATTGCATCTACATCAACAACACGGGCATCCACTTCAACAACCATCACATTTGAGGCACAATATACAGATTCTTCAGAAGAAATAATCAAAGCAATGGATGACCTATCAATCAGAGGACATGAAATTGAGAAGATGAAAAATCAGCTAAATAATCTCCAAGAGCATAAGTTGAAAATTGAAAATGCATACCTAGCAGAGATGCAAAATATTCATAAATTAACCTAGAAAATTGAACAGTTGGAGAATGAGTCTGCAATGGCACAAGCACTGGCACATGCAAAAGAGAGTATTTGGATAGAAATGAATGAGGCGATGACTGAAATATGGCCTTCTATTGATATCATTTTTTAGCAGCATGAGTTAGTACATAGATCTAAAGAGGTCATTGAATAAGTTAAAGAATATCTAAGATAGAAGTGAGGTGAAGCCACTGCTTTAATTAGGATATTGAATTCGAAGACCAAAGAAGAATTGGAGGAGTTTGAGGTTGAAGACAGGACAAAGATAATTTTGGAAGTGAGGAGGGTCCTTACAAAAAGGAACCTTATGCTTCAACTAGAAAACAAGTGCCACAATTTAGAGTCCAACATTCAGAAGTTCCACAAGAAATTCGATGTGCTAAATCTAAATAGGCTACCAGGCTTGATAGGAATTGGATAGAAGTTGATCAAGTTAGATAATTGTCAAAAGAAGTTGCATACTACAGCCAATAATAAGTCAAGGTTTGACACCATCAAAGGAAGCATAATAGGAAAAGCCTTCATGGAAGCTATGGATTTCAGCGTGGTTATCAAACATGAGATAAATAATTTATTCATTGTCAAACCTACTTTTCAAAAGTACACCAAGGTGGATGAAACCTACAAGAAACTAGTTTAACTCTCTGCTCCAAATGAAGACAAATGGGACAAATTGTGTCAATTAATTGGGTAAAACAAGTTTTCACCTTCCACAACAAAGAAACACCTTTTTAGGCCAAGTCATCACCCAAAATCCTTCAAGATAGTGCCACAGGACTACAACAGTTTTAGTTCCCTACATTTCTGTACTATTTTTGTAAATTGTTTTTAAGATATTCTATAAAAAATCTTGATATTTCAAATCAACATATTTTCTTCAGTTTCATATAAATACTTCATAATTCAAAGTACAAATGTTGGGACTTGTATCAAGAAATCATACTTTGATGTAAATTTGTTCATTGAGCTAAAAGTGATCATTTCATCAATACTGAAGATTGTTCCAAGATTCATGTGTTAGGAAAATGGTGATGTTTTTTCTCTTGTAAACTTGTTATATCTCTATTTTTCATATGTCTTTATTATCTATATTGTTTAAAAGAATATGAAGGCATGAACTTGTTTAATTACACTATATCCTAGTTTATAAGAAATATATGTGTTTTCAAAGTGAGATTAAATATAGAATTCATGTTAAAATGCTTTATTTTTAATTGAATCTAAATCTTTTCCTCCCTTTCACTCCACAAAGCTTCAAAGATCTAATAACCTACCTACCTTGCCTTGTTTAAATCAGTTCTGATATTTATGTATCTGATCACCCTAAGATTTTGACTCCATTTCCCAATGACCTTTACTTGTAGTTTCAACCAAACATTTCAAAAAACCAAACTCTGAGCTCAATAACTAGCCTAAAATCCCACAACAACAAATCTAAATCCAATAGAGAGATCCATCTTTGAGTTTACAAGGGCTAGATTCTAAGCTTAAAAGTGATTCTATGGTTACATCTTGGTTTCTTTTAGAGCCTTAAGAAATTATGGAGTGATAACAGGATACATGTTAATGATATGTTTAACAAAATTCCTGTCATGGCTAGTAGGTGTCTAGTTAAAGTCTTGTTTAGGTTATTGTCTTTACCATTTATTTACCTTGTAATTTATCTAATTATGAGCTATCATTCCATTATGGGTAGTGGCCTAGGCTCTCGACCTGAAATAAGTGGCTTAATTCCTAGGGTCACTGGCATAGAACTGGAAATTTTAGTCCACAGTCACTAGAAGGCAGGCCTATGGGAGCAAATTTAGGTCTCTGGTCACCCTCTTTCCCATAGCATGAGAGAGAGAGTATGGCCTAGGAGGTTCAAAACAATAGTGGGATGCAGGGGTAGGTTATTTGAGTGGATGACTTGTCTCCTAAAGGTTCAATTGATGATTTTGGATGACTATGTGTGATGTTTCGTCGATTCCATTTTATTAAAGTCACTAAGGAGATTGAATCTTATCATAGTGGCCTCTCGTCGCATGTTTACCCCAACTAGCCAGTTGCTTGGGTAGATGTCGGAGGCGGGTGCTATAGACTAGTATCAGAGCATGGTTCAACTCTTAGACTAAATGGGTTGAATGTGTGTTGGTCATACATTCGTGACAGTTGCATGTCTGTCTCTTACACTTATATATACTTGTTGCATTTTCTTGATGATGGATTAGGGTCGTAATATGGTTAACATGGAGAATTTTTTATTGATTTCATGAAACGTGTTTGACATGTGTATGCGACTAACTGTGTATGGATTATATGTCACTTACATCTTTTGGAAAACAATTTTCATTTCAACAATTTTTCCAAAACCTTCCAATGTATTTGTTGTTTCATCAACACATTGAAAGTATGCAGAAATATATTCATCTTCCCTCATTTTTAGTTGCTCAAACTTTTCCCTAAAAATTTAAAGCTTTGCTTCTTTCACCTTTGAGTCACCTGCATATATATTTTTGAGCTTTCCCCATACCTATTTAGCATTTTTTCAACTCAATACCTTAAGATAAACAAATTTGATAAGCCCACTGATAATAAGACCTTTAGTGTTTACTTCATATACCATATTCTTCTGACCTTGTTCATCCTAGGTTGGTGTGAAGCCTTTGTCAACAATTTCCCCTACTTTGCATCCATGCACCAGAAAATGAACTTGCATTATTCCACTCCAAAGTGCATAGTTATTTCCATTTAACAAAGGAACTCTATTCTTAGTATACTCCATGATCTCCTTCCATTTGTTAGACTTCTATTAAAGGAACCAAGCTCTGACCAATTGTTGTAAATACTAAGAGGGGGGCTAAATCAGTTTCCTTAGCATTATGACTTTTCAATATTTTCATAAAATTAGTTGATCTTCAATTACTACTAATGTTTATGCAGTAAAAGCAGTAAATAAAAGAAAATAGTAGGCACAATAATTTTAGGTGGAAAACCCCCTCCAGGTAAAAAACAACCGAATGCTTTTCTAATAAAATATTTAACCTTCAACCCCAACTGAAATGAAAGCAACAACTTCCTAGGATTCTACAAAATTATTCTTCATCAGCTCCGACTGGAAGGACACCGCAATTCCCTGGTTTCTTCAGTAATCAACTGAATGGATGCCCCAACACCCTAACGAGTCACAACTCACCCTAGCACCACCTTACCACCCTGAAGTATTCATAGGTCCCAACCTATAGGTGAATTCATACACCTTCCTAGCACCTCCCTGCCACCCTATAATGATTGAAGTAAAACAAGACTGTGGATTCCCAAACCAGGGACAACAATCTATGATATAATAAGATGTACAATTATTTTCAGGTACTTAAACAAATATCCAATTACTCTACGACTTGAAACCCATAGAGATATAATCGAGACCCTATATATACTTACGTTGTCCTACAAAAACATATGTCAGAGATGATACTCAAAATTCAAATGTAAACACTAATCATACATACCTTGTTGTAGGAGACTTACCCTTGAATGTTGATGTATGGTCCTTAGTGCACTGATCCTTGAATGCATGTTTTTTCTTGCCTTCTAGGAGCTTGATATTGAATCTATTGTATATATGTAATTTCAAATTTCAAGGGTCTTACATCTCATCTTGTGGTAGTCCTCTAACTCCTCTTTCCAACCCCATAGGTTTGATAAATATTAGATTCTTCAAGAAATCATTATGCCCAATCTTCCACGATGAACGGATTGTCGACTATTTCAGTGGAGAAAACTTGTATGAAGTGCCATGTGTCACCATTGCAACCTTTGTCCCTAAAAATGGTACCCAACAAACTAAAGTCCAACCTCTTTCTATCACTATCTAGGAATTTTGAATCCAATGCTCAGAGAGAAAGTTACAATGATTTTCCGATGTCACCAGTTTGAGATGGAATTCGAGAGCCTGCAAAAAACCTAACTTCCTCAGATCATATCTTCAACAATATAGTGAACCAAGATGGAAAATTTGGTCAAGATTTTCATCAAGATTTCGGCTGAAGATAGGAAATATGGTCACGAGCAATCCACAAAATCCCTACTAGAGGAGAATATGAGGGTCATTATTTATATGAATGTCTTGAGTTGAGAGGGTCCTCAACAAGTGAACGCTCGAGGGATTTTAGGAGAAAAGAATAGTATTAATTATTGACAATTCAATGGCCACAACCAATTATGAGTTCCATGCCACAACCCCATAGGGTTTAATCCTACTAACTAGGGTTACTAACTTTAAACATGAATATCTTTAAAACCGTGAAGAATTACATGGCATGTCATATATCAACAAAAACATCGTGATGAGTAGAATCCATATAGGAGATCCTTGAATCATAATAAATTAATTTGTCAAGTCGAAATTTCCACGCAAGATCAGAGTAGCCCCTGGAGCATCATGGCTTGAAATCAATGACAACCACTGATAAACAATCTCCCCATACAATCATGACACCTCTTCCTACTACCTTCTCTCTCTCTTTATCATCGATGGAAAAGGGTAACTCCCCCTTGGAAAACTATCATCTTGCAAACATGTACACACCTCCACTCCCCCTTTCCACCTAGTTAGATAAGAGAGATTCTAATGGGAACTTGGGATAATCCCAAGATTTTGGCAGACATACTCTAATTCTTCATGAGGTAATGGTTTGTTAAAGATGTCAACAATTTGTTCCTTTGTTCCAACATATTCAAGCTTGATATTCTTTTCGGTGACTTGCTCTCTAACGAAATGATATTTGATCAGAATGTAGTTTGTTTTGGAATGCATCACAAGATTTTTGGAGATACTAATGGCACTGGTGTTATCACAGTATATGGGTATAGGCTCATCAAACTTAACAAGAAGATCTTGCAAGGTTTTCTTCATCTAAAGAACTTGAGTAACACAAGCTGTTACCGTGATGTATTCTTCTTCCACTATGGATAATGAGATTGAAGACTACTTTTTACTTAACCATGAGACAAGGAAACCACCTATATAGGACGTTTCTCCAGCCATACTTTTACGATCATCAACACTTCCTACCCAATTTGCATCTTTATAAGCTTGGATAACCAGATCATTTCCTTTGGGATACCATAGACCATATTTCGCTATACCCTTCAAGTATCGAAGAATTATTTTGATGCCAATAATATGTGATTCTTTTGGTGCTACTTGGAATCGTGTTACTTGTCCAATCTTTTATCTATAAAATAATTGCAAACTCTCTCTCATTCTTTGCTCATGGGTTCCTAAACTACCAACCACCATAGTCATAATTTTATGACTTCTCCAGTAAGCCTGCTACTATGATGATTCTCTACATGATGCCTGCAACTACCATGGGATTCCTCCTAGAATCCCAATCACCATACGTATCTTGGTTGACATCAATTCAAACACTATCAGAGCCGCTAGCCACAACGAATCTTCCAAAAACATCGATTTCTATTATAAATCTCCATGTGAAGCATCTATTTTGTTGGTTTATATGTGTCATTAAACACTGAGGACAATGTTCCCCAAGGGGGAGGGGTTTGTCACAACCCCTAGTTTATTTCCTATGTAAATAAAAAGTAAGACAAAGGTCATGTGACACATATTCCAATATGAATGTTCAGCAATGCATAGTGATGGGGATCACTTGTGATTAATTAATGGCTATGGAAAGTAGCAAAGGAAAAGAGGCATTAATTACCATTTTATTTATGAAATAAAGGAAAATAGGAGAAAAAGGGAGATAAAAGGTCAGATATTTGCATGTGAGTAAAATTGAATGAAAATGAAGAAAATAGAGACGTCAAGGATAAAAAGGCTTCTGAGGATTTGTTCACGGCTTTTATCAATTCACTTTTTGGCTCTCTCATCATATTCTCTCATACTCTTGCACACTTAGATTATTCTTGGAAAATTCTTGGAGCACTTTGGCATACATTGTATTTGGAGAAAGAAGGCAAAGGAAAGCAGGAAAGAACAAGGGGACGACAAGAGTAGCAACTACAACCGAATTTATTTGTAGGTAGCAGGTTACGTGTATGATCTCCTTGTTGATTTATGGATGCATGGTATATGCATGTTATTATTTGGTTTTGAGACGTCATTGGCATGGAGGATTTCCTAGATTGATAGTGGTTTTAGCTTGCCTTTTCATTTCCTAGATAGCCATGGTGTTGTGGGGTTTTCCACTTGATTTGTTTCTAGTTGGTGCTCCTGATTTTGTATGTCTGTGGGTTGGAACAAATGTTCTGGAAGCCCTAAAAAAACTTGGGTTGAGTTACTAGTCCTAGAGCCTAGGTTGGAAAAATGTTTTGGAGCCCTTAGCAGGTTGAGTTATTAGTCTTGGAGCTAGTTTGGACAAATTCTTTGGAGCCCTGGAAAGCTACAGGTTGAGTTACTAGCTCCTACAGCCCTGGATAACTTAGGTAGAGACTAATCTAGGTGGTGTTGGTGATGTCTAGCCGTGAGGTGGAATCATGGTTGAGGGTTGAGGTGGTTTGGCCTCTAGAATTCCTAGTTTGGTTTTTTTGGTTTATCCATGAGATCCCACATTCATAATTGGAATATGGCACAAGGGTGATTGGATGAAAGAGAGATTTGATTCAGCGCAATCTATGGTCAAGTGGTACGTGGAAATCCCTGTCTTAGTTTTCAATTTCATATATTAGTAATAGTTATTTCTCTACTTCGATTCATGTATATTTGTTGAAATTATGTTGGTGATATTATGGTTGAGTTCCATGGTTTACATGTTGGTTATTTTTTGGTTATATGTTGTTCATATGATGTGTATATTCTATGGATCTTGTCATGAATTGTTTATCAATTTATTTTTTGACGAATGTATGGACTCATAAGTAACGTCGCAACAATGTGCAGAGGAAATAGGTCCTTCTTGGTGATTATCAGATGAATCTCATACTTTTATGATTATATATGCATTCATGACTTGTAGCTTACATGTTTTCCATGTTTTCAACGAAATGTTTGTTATCTTCTAGGTAGTCTAGGTCAAGTTATGCCTTAAAACTTGTATTTTTAACATTGTTTCCATGTTTTTATTGATTCTAAGATGTTTCAAGAAGTTCTAGGGTGTGGTATGGAGGTTGAGCTAGAAATTAGGCTCAGATCTCAGGACCGGGTCACAATCATACCTAGGCAAGCTTGTGCATGCAGTTTGGGGTTGAAGTGTGAGAAAAGGAGCCCCCATCTTGGGGTTTGGTCACCTAGGGTCGATATTTGTCCCCTAAGTATTTGTTATAGCTCCAAATATCACTCTTATGGTTTGTGATGATGTACTCATGGCCTAGGGCAACCCCTCCTTCCAGACCTGGTCCAAAATTTAAAAACAGTGTTTTATCCCTTATATGCGATATTGCTCTGAGTTAAACGCGTGTATATGCGGGTAGGCATATACCCAACCCGTGTATATGTATTAAAACACTTAAAAAGATATAAAACTCCTTAATTTCGGATGGAGATCGCGGGTTTTACCTGCTGATCACCTGTTAGTGCCAGTGGCCCAATTGTTCCCAACTAAAAAACTACTTTGGGAGAGGTATAAAAAGACCTCAAAGGGAAGGCCTAAAGGAGGAGAGAAGAGAGAAAAAGGTTATTATACTGAGATTTTTCCTCTGACCAGGTCTGAAGACCCTTGTGCCTTCTGCACTTCCCCCATTTGTACAGGAAACCCTTGTTTCCTTGTGTGTTGATGTTCATCCACTACTTATGACATCATGGAGTATGTCAGGCCAGGACTAACTACAGACTTGGCAGAAAAACTAATTCGTCTATTTCATTAGGTAGCTATTATTATATACACGACTGTGACTGCTCAGTTCATATTCTTGATGACTGTTCACATTCAAATTCACCCAATCATAGAGGATTAGGTGTCAACATTCCCCCCCTTAATCTGAAGGGATGTTGGTGAGTCCAAGCATCGTTCTGAATCTTTCAATCTTTTCTCTTCCAAGCGCTTTGGTGAAGATGTCTGCAATTTTCTCATTTGTGGAACAATGACAGAGATGGATTGTTTTGGCCCTAACATGATGTCAGATCAGATGATATTTAGTATTGATGTGCTTTTTACAATCATGGAACTTTGGGTTCTTGGCCAACTTTATTGTAGAGGTGTTGTCAATCATGAGTGGAGTTGATTGAACTTGTTTTACTTGCAAATATTCAAGAATTTTCTTGAGCCACACAATTTCTTTCGTTGCTTCAGCTGCTGCCATGTATTCTGCTTCTGTTGTGGAATCTGTTGGAACTGATTGTTTGCGTGATCTCCAAGAGACAACTCCTGATCCAAGACTCATAGCATATCCTAAAGTAGATACTCCAGTTTCTTTGTCTCCATCGAAGTCTGAATCAAAGTATCCAATCAAGCTGAAGTCATCCACCTGTGTATACTTGATTCCAAGGTCTTGAGTTCCCTTTAAGTACCTTCGAACTCTTTTTGCAGCAGACCAATGTCCCTCACAAGGCTTTTGCATAAACCTGGAGAGGATTCCAACAACAAATGAAATGTCTGGTCTAGTAGTAGTGAGGTAGATGAGGCTTCCTACAAGCTGTCTATACTTTGTTGCACCCTCAAATTCCTTTCCTTCAATAAATGTGAGCTTTAAGTTTTGTTCCATTGGAGTAGAAAGAGGATTGCACTCTGTCATGCCAAATCTGTTTAACAAATCTCCAATGTATTTTTTTTGAGAAAGAAATATGGATTTTGGATGTTGGGTTACTTCAATGCCAAGATAGTAACGAACATAGCCCAAATCAGTCATTTCAAAATTTTTTCCTAATTCTCTCTTTATGGATGCAATATAGCTTTCATTGTTCCCTGTCATTAAAAGATCATCTACATATACCAAAAGATATACAACTGTTTTGCCAACTTTCTTGACAAATAAAGTTGCATCATCAAGATCAAAATGATTGAAGTTGAGTTTCAGAAGATGCTCAATTAATTTTTCATACTAGGCTCGTGGTGCTTGTTTGAGGCCATACAAGGACTTCACAAGTTTTCATACTTTATGTTCATGTCCTTTCACAGCAAATCCTTCAGGCTGGGACATAAAAACATTTTCTTTTAGATCTCCATTTAAAAAGGCAGTTTTTATATCCATTTGATGGACTTTCCAACCGTTTTGAGTTGCTAGTGCAAAGAGTGTCCGGATGGTGGCCCATTTGCTGTGGGGGCAAAAGTTTCCTCAACTCGACCCCTTCCTTCTATGCAAAACCTTTTGCCACAAGCCTAGCTTTATGCTTGTCAAGTGAGCCATCAACTTTGTACTTGTTCTTGTAGACCCACTTGCAGCCAATTGGTTTGGTTCCAAATGGAGGATCAACCAGCTTCCAAGTGTCATTCTTTATGAGGGAATCATACTCCTTTTGCATTGCTTCTTTCCATTCATCATGAAAATCAGCTTATTTAAAGGAAGTTGGTTCAAAATCTATAGACAAGTTCAATTCACAATCATAAGCAACATCCATATCAACAGGTGAATTAGAGTCATCTACATCACCTCCATTTTGTCGGTTTGAATTTCTGGTTCCTGTTTTCCCAATTTCATCAGGATGAACACTTTCAAGTGTCTTTGTCAGCCACTTTGGGGGACCTTTCTGAGATGGTCCAGGCTGCTCTGTTGATTGAGCTGGGAGTGAATCAAGATTGAGTCTCCCAATTCTATCAATTACATCACTTAAAGCATCATTCGTTGTTGGAGTTTCAGTCAGGGGAGAGTATTCTTCATAAGAAGATTCCACATGTTGATCTAGTATAGGAATCCCCCCTTCAAGATGTGGAATCTGATTTTCAAATTCTTGAAATGATTTCATTTTTGCGAATCTATCCAAACGATCAAGTTGCCGCTCAACAACATTGTCAGATTTGGATGATTCAAGAAAAATTACATCTCTAGATATAACAAACTTTTTATTTTCTTCATCATAGAGGCAGTATGCTTTGGAGGTATTTGAATACCCCAAGAAAATACACTTACGACTTCTAGCACCAAGTTTGGTTCTATGTACCTTTGGTATCAAAGCATAATAGGTGGAACCAAAAATCCTGACATGTTTTACAGAAGGAACATGTCCATACCACAATTCATAAGGAGTCTTGTTTCTTATAGCACTAGATGGACATCTATTCTTTATATATGCAGCACATAGAACAGCATCAGCCCAAAACATTATCTTTACATTTTTGAAAAAAATCATGGATCGTACCATATTCAAGATTGTTCTATTCATTCTTTCAGCTACACCATTCTGTTGGGGATTATAAGGCACAGTTGTTTGATGTTTAATCCCATGTTGGCGAAGATAGTGTTCAAATTCATTTGATGTATATTCTTTTCCATTATCAGTGCGAATAGAGCCAATATGAGATTGTGCATCATTTTCAATCCATTTATGAAAATTCTTGAGTGTTAGGAAAGCATCAGATTTCTTCTTCAATAAATAAACCCAACACATTCTGGTGTAGTCATCAATAAATGTCATGATATATTTATTTCCATTTGCAGAAGGAACAGGCATTGGACCACATAAATCTGAATGAATAAGTTAAATCTTCCTATGTGCTCTTGAATGTGAGTCATGAAAGGAATGTTTGCTATGCTTTCCTAGAATGCAAGCATCACATTGCTTAAGTTTTCTAGGAATTGTAGGCAAAATAGCAACACCATTTTTCTTCAATAAGCGGAGACTGTCATAGTTTAAATGTCCAAATCTAGCATGCCATAATAAACTAGATGGCATTGTACCTTCTTCATGATGAGAAATATATGAGAAATGTTGTGCATTAGCAGATGTTCCTTGCAGTTTGAAAAGTCTTTCTTCTTCTATTCCCCTCATGACAAGTGAGTGATCAGATGCTTTTCTTACCTCAAGCTTGCCATCAAACATATGGATGGAGTGACCTTGCTGGCGGATGTGGACAAAGGACACCAAGTTTCTCTTGAGCTGTGAGAGATATAGAACATGATCAAGAAGAAAGTCTGAGAGACCAGGCAGTTTAAGCCTAATTGTGCCAAGCCCTGATGGCTTGATTTTTGACTGATCTGCAAAGTATACTACTCCATCAACATTGTCAGCGAAATCTTCAAAAAAGTATTTTCTATGAGTCATGTGACAGGTTGCTCCTGAATCAAGAAGCCAATCATTTTTCCAGGAAGCAAGTGAAGTGTTAAACAAATCTTCATTTACTCCAATGTTACATTG